>CABHPR010130744.1:16353-37696 GCA_902168415.1 Peromyscus melanophrys
AGCAATATGGCTCAGTGGATAGAGGGGCTTGGTATCCAAGCCCAGCAACCTACATTTCATCTTAAGATCCCATCGTGGAAGGAGATCGCTCACTCTCAACAGCTGTCCTCTGATGACCACGTGCATGCTGTGGCACACGTGTCCCCACCCATACACACACATCATGCAAACACACACTTACAGTAGTAATAAATGTGGTTTTTAATTTTGAACAAAAAATCCTTTCAGTATCTTATGACTCCCCCCCCCCCAGTCTCTCTAAACTATCATAAACATTCTAGAATAATCTTCCTGGAATGAAAAAAAGAAAGCCTTTAATGGTGTCCAGATGCCCACAACTAAGGCAGCATAGCACACCAGACCCTACAGACCAGTCTCAAGCTACCTGTCCTAACCTTGCCTTTTACTATTTCCAGATTCTTCACTTTGGTAGAACAAGAGATCTTATTCTTCCCCGTAGATTAAGCTCCTTCCTATCTAGTATCCTTTGTGCCTGGTAACCCATACTCCTAAAATCCCTTCCTATTAACCCCTTTGGTCAAAATTAATATGGCTATATAATTTCTTGAATAACTAAATGCACAGAATGTTGTTGGTTACCATAAGCCCTTTTCTTAGCATCCCTGGTAACATCTGAAATATAGGACAGGCATGCTAGGACAAGACAATATTAATGAAATACACAACCATATAACACTCATACTGAACACTGCACGAGTAGACGGCATATAGATAATTCCTGGGAGATCTTGCTCAGCACAAACCCTTCCCTGTGCCCACAGTCCTTTTGCATTCTCAGCAGGAATGTAGCTTGAAAGCCACCTCACACCTTCTCCGGAGTTGTCTTGACTACATGAGTAGAATCTAAAAGGTTCCCAGGAAAATCCTCTGCTGTATTGAAATAACCATCTTTTCCTCTCTCTCAGTCCAACCCCACAGCGGCTAAATTTATTGCCTTCCTGGAAGTCACTGGCTACCCTGTGCTACCAAGAGCGCTGGATGCGAAGTACAAGGATCGCTACATCCACTGACATCACCAGAGGGAGGGCTGCCATCGTGGTATTCCCCTTCTCGTACTTTCATAGTCTGGCCAGACTGAGTTTCCAGGTCCAGTTGGTCCTCCAAAGGCCTCTCTGCCCACCCAATCAGCCAGCTTCTATCTCCTCTATGCTACCTCCCTGGTTTACTGGTTTTGATGACATATGTTCTTGGAATCCAAAATCAAGACTTACTTTCCAATTCTAACTTAGCTACTTTCTAGCTGATATATTTAAACCTCTGTTATGCCATCAATGAATGGAAATGAAAATTTCTACAAATCCAAGAAATGAGCTTAAAGAGGATAATGTGGAGCACACTGGGAACTTCAAAGTGGCATATACAAGTGAAATGTCACATATTGCTGCACTGAGTCAACAGTAGTCAGAGAGAGAGAGAGAGAGAGAGAGAGAGAGAGAGAGAGAGAATTCATTCTTCAAGTATATGAACAAATTTGAAACCCTGAGAGGAAGAAGACCCTCCCCAATCCGAGTTCATTGTCCTCAGCAACATTAAGCTATAGAGTACAAACTGGTCCACCAGCTCTATCTGAACGCCACCTAGTGGACACAGAGCTCTTGTGAGAAGAGACTACTGTAGGTACAAGTAGGTTTGTAAAACCCCAGGCTTTCAGTGTGAAGTGGGTACAGGGCAAGCTTTCGCTTGAGCAGGAGACAAAGTATGGCCACCTGGGAGGTTCGACACAGAGACTCCCAAGAAAGATCCTAGACGCCGGTGATTCTTTCCCCACCCCCCATCACACCCACACTTCCTCATTAGAATTTTTTCTCAAGCATCAGAGGTTTCTTTAATCTTCAAACATCTTTTTATTAAAACTAAAAGGCTTGTGGCAAACAAGCCCTCAGATCTCTCATCTCATAGCTTAGCTAAGATTGCCAGAGGTAAATAAAGAGTAATTTCATCAAGGAGGGCGGGGAAGAGTGACCTTTGGACAGTCTTGACAGGGTCAAAGAGGAGACTAGTTGAGCCCAGGACAACTCGATATGTACCCTCACTTTGCTTTTAGCCACACTTTGTGAATAAAATGCTGTTTGACTGACTTTTGGCTGAAATTTTGTTTTGTTTTGAGATAAGGTCTCATTCTGTAGGCCAGGCTGGCCTGGAGCTTTACTACGTAACCTAGACTAGCCTATAAATCACTATGTAGCCCAGAGTGGTCTTGAACTCTCCATCCTCCTGCCCCAGTTTCCCAAGTACTAGAATTATTGGCATGTACTGTCATGCCCAGTTTTTGAATAAGAAGAGCTGTGACCTGAAGCTTACAATGATCCGGAATGGTAATGAAGCCCATATTTTAGCAAAAGTGGTAGGCATGTGTATATTTTACATTTTAAATATATCTCTGAGGCCATCTCAGCACACATGAGGCTGGAAGTCAGGGGGCGGACAAGAGGGGACTGCTTCATGGTTTGAGTCCAAAGCAGATGGGGCTTCCTGCCAGCAGTCCTGGCTTGCAGCACAGAATTGGAGGCATGCCTCTTTGGAAATGTGGCAGATCCCTGCTTCACTGTGTCTGCTCATCCTCAACACGCTTCCTGTTCCATCTACAGTATTTAGAAATATGAGAGACGATGCTGGGAAGAACACAAAGGCTTTTGCAAACTGTCTCTGGCTTCATTTTCTAAGCTGTCGCTATCAGGGTTGAATTTAGCAACTTGGCATTCGCTGGGTAGGACCACCCCTGTTGGCAGCCATCTGGAGTGTCTTGGAAGATTTTTAAAGAGGCATTGCTTGGAGAGCATTTTGTAGTGGAAAAGGTGCTGGTATTCAATTCAGGGAGCCTGGGTCTGAGCCCACTACCACTACCATCCCTTGGACCTGGTTCTTTACCAGTTATGTGACCTGCCAATTCCTTTAAGTCTTAATAGTCTAGGCAGACTCCTAAAGTGTGGCCACTGGACAGCAGTATCCAGTCACCTGGAAACCTAATTAGAAATATACACTTTCACTCCCCACCCACACCCCATGAATCAGAAATTCTGAGGGTAAAGTACTCCAGTGTGCATTTAAGAAACCCTCCGTCTAATTTTGGTACAAGTCAAGTCTGAAATCCATCGCTGTTTCCTTGCGCTGCTTCTTCTGTGTACCTGGCCCACACTGAATTGCAACGGGTCAGTTGTGTGCTGGGGACCATGGCAGACATCACCTTGCAAAAGTCAATTGGCTAGGAAGCCAAAATGATCCAAATTAGAGTGTGGACTGGGGTCCAGAGCGTGAGAACTTTATGTTACTTCCCAAAGCCTTCCATGGCCAAAGTTCCAAGACACTATAAATGGGCGTCTTCTTGGTCCGGTTCTCGATGATTTTTACATCAGACGTGGTAAGCACAAAAGTGGCTTTTGTCGATGATGCCAACGTATCTTCACCACTTCTGTCTCAAATCCCCGTAGATGTACCACATTACAGTCTTCATTCTAGCTTTTGTTTTTCCTCTCCCTTTTCTGACAGCTCTTCATTTCCTCTAAGTTATCAGGGACAACCTGCAAGTGTGGTGCTGAGTTCCACATGGGAACCACGGTTTCCTAGCAACAGCCAGAGCCTGCTGGGCCATTCTGTGAGTCACCAGCTTGGGGCAGCTCTTGATAAGCAGCATGGCTTGCAGAAGATCCCTCTGTGGGCACTACACTGGAGCCTGCCAGTCATGTGTCCTTCACAGGAATACAGTATCTATTCACAGATAGGACATAAAGAAGGACAATAGGGTGCTCTCCATTCTAAGCTGAATGGATCTTGCTTTTGACTATTCTATGAGAGAATGTTGAAGAAAGAAAAGAAAGATGGGAGGAAGCACAGAAAGAGGGAGGGGTCTTTTTTCAATACCCATCCCTTGAGCACCCAGGGTATATCTTTAGCTATATATTGGAGTTGTGAAAGGTCCTTGCCCTCAGGAAGTATAGATTATAATAGGGAAAAGAGATTGGTAAATTAAATTTACTGATAGATGAGATGTATGCCATATAGGAGAAATGATTCATATGTTATTAATATTGATTCCATGACACAGTGTAATTTCCAGACCTCATGAATTGTAATAAGCCCTCTTCCAATTTTATAATTTTTCTGTTTCACTACAAAAAAAATCCTCATAATGGATATTTTCAAGTGATTTAAGTCACATAGCATGGCTCTTACAATAGATTTGATATAATATCTGTGACCATATTATTATTTAGTTCTTTTGTAAAAGAAATTTTTGGAATTTTATTTATGGGGTGAGCTCAAATGCCACAGCATGAGTGTGGAAGTCAGACCAAAATTTGCAAGAGCGGATTTTCTCCTGTCTACCATGGGAGTCCAGGGATCGAACTCAGGCTGTCAGGCTTGGCCACAGAGTGCCTTTAGCTGTGTCTTAGCTGGCATTTACTTAATATATCTAGGGGTTTTTTTCCCCTCAATTTTTCAAACTGTCTCCGGCTTCATTTTCAAAGCTGTTATCAGTGTGTGTGTGTGTGTGTGTGTGTGTGTGTGTGTGTCAGTGTGGGTCTGTCTCTGTGAGTCTATGTCTCTGTGTGTGTGTCAGTGTGTGTGTCAATGTGTTTGTGTGTGTCAGTGTGTGTGTATGTGTGTCAAAGTGTGTGTTTGTGTGTATGTGTGTCAGTGTGTGTGTGTGTGTCTGTGTGTGTCTGTGTGTGTTTGTGTCTGTGTATGTGTCAGTGCGTATGTGTCTCTGTGTGTGGGGGTGTGTGTGGAGGTGGTGTTTATATGCATCTGTGCCATAGTACATGTGTGGAAGCTAAAAAATAACTTACAAGAGCTGCTTCTCTCCTTGCAGGTTCTGGGATCAAACTCAGGCCATCGGGCCTGACACCAAGTGCTTTTATCCACTGAGCCATCTTGCCAGCCTTTGATTCTTTTTTTTTTTTAATTTTGAGATTTTCCTGTAGTTTTTGTCTTTTATTGATCTTTTTGAAATGGGACCTTGGTAAATTTATCAGTTCCCCTCTTCTTTTAAACATATTGATTTCTGTTTTTATTTTTATTGATTCTTCTCTTTTGCTTTCCTAAAGTTATATTGGTTTTTTATGTCCTCTTGAGTGGAAGCCATAACAGACTCTATCTACTTTCATTTTTCTTGTGGACTAGCAGCAGCACTCACAGCTGTGGTTAACTCTGACTCTGGGTTTGGCTGCTGTCATATGTCTTAATGTGAACTATTGCTGCATGTCCTTATTTATTCTTGCTGGCTTGATCTAGCAAAGGGATCCAAGTCACCTCTGTTGATACTGAATTTCTCTTTATAGCTAAAAAAAAAAAAATTGAATTCTCCATTGTGCACTGCACCTGTTAGCTATAAGAAAAGAAGAGAGGAAGAAAGAGTAGGGAGGGAGGGGGAGGAGAGGAGGGAGAGAGGGAGGGCAGGAGGAGGCAAGTGAAAATCTCTCATCTTGTTTAATGCTCTCCGCCTTGAGTTCTACGTCATCGCCCGATACTAACTTGGTTGCTCATAGTTCACTTTCGTTGTCCATAACTTCCCTGTCTTAGCATGGAAACAGGCTTTGTTTTTGACCTGGTCACCATGCTCTTGGGCCTGTTCTCCCTCCTGTCAATCCTTGCCCCCCTCTTGTCAGCTCTACATCTGAGGGGGGCCCTTTCGGACTGAATCAGCTAGCTTCCAGGTGAGTTTAGCTGTGGAAGAAACGCATGAAGAGAAGGAGAAGCCAGCCTTCTCTCCCTGCCTGCCCCCAGTCTCTGCTGCAGTTCCTCCTTGGCTCCAGCTCCGGATGCTCGCTCTGTCCTGGTTCCAGCTGCTTCCAAGTGACCCTAATAACTACGTTCTCCCTTTGTCTTTCCAGCAAGATAGACTCTTGGTTTTTTGGTGTTTTTTTTTTTTTTGTTTTTGTTTTTTGGTTTTTTCGAGACAGGGTTTCTCTGCGTAGCTTTGCGCCTTTCCTGGAGCTCACTTGGTAGCCCAGGCTGGCCTCGAACTCACAGAGATCCGCCTGCCTCTGCCTCCCGAGTGCTGGGATTAAAGGCGTGCGCCACCAACGCCGGGCAAGATGGACTCTTAAAGAGGCTACAGTACCCAGGCTGCCTCTCTATGTTCCAGTTAGTTTCTCTAGTCATCTGGCACATGTAATCAATCTCCTACACCAAAATTCCCTTTGATTTCAATACAAAGTGGTGTTTTCCTGTGTGAACCTTGATACGCCTGCTTTTTAAAAAATTTTTCGTATAAAAATTTAACCTATTCACTTTTGCAGCAAGCAATGTGAGTTGATTTACTCAATGCTCATTCCAAACCCTTCACTTTCTTCTAGTGTCAAGATTACAAAGTCCCAAACTAAATTCTTGCAACGGGCAAGGAAGGCTTTGTGGTGCGGTAACACCTGAGTGAAAGTCTGCTGGGAGTTGCCAGAAAAGTCTTTTGGAAACACAGAATTACTCTTTCCTCTTGCAGTCCTTATTTGATTTGTTTGGACACTGGAATCGATGCCTTGAAACTTCAGCATCCATTATGAGACCAAGGGAAAGGCAATCAGGAACATGGTGAACTGGATCCTGACAGCCTTGAGACACGGAGCCAGTGCCAGCCACTCCCCGACTTTCTGTTACATAAAGAAAAGAACATGTCTATGTGTTTAAACAACAACTGGTGAGTTTTTACATTATTCTCTATAGAACGCAATTCCTAGCTTGTAATTGGCATTTGGAGTTGGTCAACTCTTCATTGTGTGGAGGTGGGAGTGCAATTTGCAGTGTGTTCAGAATCTCTGGGCCTAACCACTAAATACCAATAGTACCTTTCAACTACTGAGCAAATCAAAACCGCTGCTAAGTACTTTTTAAAGAGATAGAGTCGTATCCATGCCCCAAACAAAGCACAGGTACAGCCAGTTGCAAATAGCATTTCAGAAGTTTTATGGACTTCCTGCCTTCCCTCCAGAAACCCATCAGTCAGTCAGTCTTCCAGGAGAACCCTTCCAAAATAACATAAGGTTAGATATTTATTCCACTTTGGGGTATGTATGAAAGGTTTTAAATAAAACACGGTGACAAAATAAACACCCAGATGCCCACTCTTCAGAATTAATGAATGTTAGCATTCTGTGTGATTTAGATTTTAATAAAGGGGGGCAAAATGTTATGAGGATGAAGTGCCATGTTACAATACACATTCCCAAAGCTCCCCAGCCCATCCTCCCTGAAGCAATGGCTACTACAAATTCCATATATCTCTTTTTAACTCTCATTTCTCATTGTTATTTGTAGCATGAATTCTTAGAAGGACTTATTAATAAAAACAAATCTGATGCCAGGGTGTTGGGGTGAATGCTGGAAGATCAGAGAAGCAGAACAAGCCACAGACACCTCACCTCACCAGTTCCTCAGCTGATCCTGTTTCCTCAGACTGGAAGCCTCCTCAGTCCTCATCCAGAATGAATCTCAGCTGAACTGTTGCTCAAAAGCCTAAAAGCTTAACCAGCCCAAAAGCTTAACCAGCTCTAGTTCCTGGTCCCCACGCCTTATATACCTTTCTGCTTTCTGACATCACTTCCTGGGATTAAAGGCTCACTTCTGGGAATTAAAGGCGTGAGTCACCACGCCTGGCTATTTCCAGTGTGGCCTTGAACCCACAGAGATCCATGCCTCCAGAAGGCTAGGATTAAAGGCATGTGTGCCACCGTTTTCTGGCCTCTGTATCTAGTGGCTGTTCTGTTCTCTGACCCCAGGTAATTTTATTAGGGTACACAATATTTTGGAGAACACAATACCATCACAGTTATTAGCTGCTTATATAGATCCATGCAGTTCATATAAATGCCCGGATGGCTTTGAGAGCCAGTAAACTGTACATGGATGCATGGTATACATACCATCCCAGAATCTGCTGACCTCTGACTAAGCTTGAATCACAAATGTAAGTCACTAATTGTAACATATATATCATTCAATTGTGTGCTTCACCAATGTTTGTCTTTTGATGAACACATAGGTTGCTTCTAACTTTTTGCTATTGCATTCAATGCTAGGGTGCGGGTGCAAACACCTTTTGGGTCTGCAGAAGCAGAAGTCCTCAACTTGGTCCGTTATTGCTGAATTCCTCATAGTATTAATGCTAATTTAAAGTCCTACCAATAGACTGAGTTTCTGTTTCCTTGGCTACCAATACCTTGGTAATGTCACACATACTGATCTTCAACACTCAGATTAATAGATTGCAAATTGGCATATCTTTAATTTTTATTTTCTGGTTACCAATTAGGTTAAAATCTTTTTTTCTTCTCTTTCTATTTTCACTTCTTCCATCTAGCTTTTCTTCAAATTGTCTCTAAAGTATATCTTTGTTTCATTTTTTAGAGGAGACTTTTATTGCTGATATATAGGGTTCATTCATGGTAGCCGAACATTTGCTGAGTTTTATAATACTTACAATGTTAGTAGAAATTATTTGAACAGTAATACTGTTATGGGTTCATCCTTTGAAAATCTTCTGTAGTGCACTGGCCTCTTCCACTGTGTATGATTGATTGGTTGTTTTGTTTTGTTTTGTTTTCCTTCTTGACTGTTATCAGGCTTCTGCGAGGAATTTTTCCCTGGAAGAGGAAAATCTCATGAGTTCTTGAGTTTCTGAGGATAGAGACCTCCTGTATCCCAGGCTGGCTTCAAAATCACCAGGTAGCCAATGATGGCTTTCAAGCTCAGAGCCTCCTGCTTCCACCCCAAGTGCCAGAATTTCAGGGGTGTTCCAACCTGCCCAGTGCAGCGCTGGATACTGAACTCCAGGCCTTCTTGCATGCTAGGCTAGTATCCTACCAACCGAACTACATCTCCACGTCCCAAATAAATTCTTGAGTGACATTTTTTTCTCTCATTTTTTTCTTTTTATTCTCTTTATCTTCTAGCACTTCATGTGGTAAAAAGGCAGTGAGCTGAAACACTTACATGCTCCCCTTTCTAGATAATGTTTTGTTTACTTTTTGGCTTTGCCTGAGTGCAGAAAGAAAAGCACACTGAGCTCAGTGTGGGAGTCTACCCTAATTTTACTTGCTAGCTAGTAGGTATCAGAGCTTTTGAAGCTTAGGACTTTTTCCCCTATTATTTTTATTATTATTACTATTGTTACGTTCTCTGTGGCTGTTCTCCCCTTTTGGAGCTTTTATTAAACTGGTGTAGATCTGCTGGATCTATTCTCTATGTGTCTTTGTTTCACATACCTATGATCATGTTGGCATGTATTTTTCTGTGTTCTGGGACAATTTTTCAACCTCATCCTCTAATTCACCAATTCAATTTACTTCAGGATTCAATTTTCTCTTTGCAGCCTTTATTTAAAATTTTAATTTAAGGATTCTATTTTTGTTCTTATGGCAATATTTCCCACCCTCAGAGTGTTCTATTTTCATAAATTGAATGTCCTCCCTAATCTTGTATTGAAGTATTAAAAAGAATTGGTAAATCTCCCATTTCTCTTTTTATGTTCTTTGAGTAAGTTCATATCAGAAGTTATAACCTCTGGCTTCCTTTTTTAATTATTCAAATATTTATTGAAATATTTCTCAGGCTTAGTGATTCTTCCCTATTTAGCAATCCTTCTAAACTTGTAGCATTTATTTCTTTTATTTTATGTGTATGAATATTTTGCCTTTTATTTCTTTTATTTTATGTGTATGAGTATTTTGCCTTTTATTTCTTTTATTTTATGTGTATGTGTATTTTGCCTGCATGTATGCACACCATGTGAATGCTTGGTGCCCACAGAGGTCAGAAGAAGGTATTGGATCCCTTGGAACTAGAGTTATTGGTGTTTGTTAGCCACCATGTGGGTGTAGGGAACTGAACACAGGTCATCTAAAAGAGCAACAAGTACTTTAAACCACTGAGCCATCTCTCTTGATCTATCATTGCACCTTTTATTAAAAGTATTTTTTATAAAAAAAATTTTCATACAGTATATTCTGATCATACTTTTCCCCTCACCCAACTTTTCCCAGATTCTCCCTACCTCCCCTCTGTCACAACTCCACACCCTTTCTTTCTATCCCTCTTTAAAAAACAACCAACCAAATAAAAACGCCAAGACACTAATACACACACACACACACACACACACACACACACACACACACACACACACGAAGTTAAAATATACAAACAAAAGAACAATAAGACAAAAAAATGCCCAAACAAAGTAATTTAAAACACAAAGTCTACAAAAATATAGTTGAGTTCATTTTGTTCTGGTCATCTAATCCAGGGCATGAACCCTGCCCTGAAGTGTGGCTTATATAGCCAGTGACATTCCATTGGAGAAAACTAATTTTTCCTTTGCAAGCAGGTGTTAAGTGCAAATAGCTTCTTGATTAAAGGTGGGGGCCTGGGCCCACTTCCCCCTCTCAGTTCTGGGACCTCATCTGGCTTGGACCTGGGCAGGCCCTGTCCATGCTGCCCCAGTCTCTGTAAGTTCATATGTGGGTCAGTCCTGCTGTGCCTGGAAGACACTTTCCTTGGAGTTACCCATCCCCTCTGGCTCTGACAACCTTTCTGCCCCCTCTTCTACATAGTTCCCTCAGCTCTGAAGGGAGGGTTTGGTGAAGACATCCCATTTAGGACAGAGTGTTCCAAAATCTCTCACTCTCTGCATATTGTCCATCTGTGGGACTCTGTGTTAGCTTCCATCTACTGCGAGAAGCTTTTCTGATGATGGCTGACTGAGGAACTGATCTATGGGTATAGTTGAATGTATTAGGAGACATTTTATTGCTATGTTCCTTCAGCAGAACAACAGTACTTTGGTTTCCCCTGGGTCTATGGCCTATTGGGTCTCAGGTTCATGGCTACCTGAGCAGTGCCAGGCATGGATTTGATTTCATAGAATGGGCCTTAAATTCAGTCAGAAAGTGGTTGGTTACTCCCACAATGTTTGCGCCACTGTTGTGCCAGCGTATCTTGTAGGTAGATGCACCATGGTAGATACAGGGTTTTTAGCTGGCTTGATGTTTACCTTTCCCCTCTGGTAGCATGTCGAGTACCTTCCAGTACCATCAGTGCTAGTCAGTAGGAGTGAGAGCTCTAGTTAGGTACCGGACTGAATTCTATATATTTGATGAAATATGTAAAGGTTGTTTTTAGCAATAGAGCCACCAATAGCCTAGCCTGAGATGTTTGCAGGTTTTCTTGGTGCCCCTTTGGCCAATAACTCGATTATATGTAACTTAGTCTTGGCACTGGAGGTTTTATTTGGTGGCATAAGATATCTAGCTGGAGTATGATCTCCCCTGGTTTTGGGTGATGCCATTTAGATTCCTTTCATATATGTATGTATTTTAGGAAGCTTATACAGTGGGAATTTTCCATATGGCCTCTCAGTTGGCCCTTAATGTCAGTAGTCCCTCTCCATATTCCTTCCCTTCCCCCCTCTCCCTTCCCCCTCTCCGTTTAGTCATCCCACTCAGTCTCCCCTGTCACTTCAAAACAATACATTCTATTTCCCTTCTCTTAGGAGATCATCCCCTCCCCCAAGTCCCTTACTCCGTATCTGACCTCTGTGGCACATAGATTGTAGTACACCTATTGAAGGCTGAAATGCTAACATCCACATATAAGAGAAAACATTCACGAGTTGTCTTTTGAGGTCTGGGTTACCTTAGGTTGATTTTTTTTTCCTACCACCGTTCATTTGCTTGCACATTTCATAATTCTGGATTTTTTAAACAGATTGAATAATATTTCATTATGTAAATGCATCACATTTTCATTATCCATACAATCAGCTGATAGACACCGAGGCTATTTCTAGTTTCTGGCCATTATGAACAGAGCAGCAATGAACATGGATGAGTAAGTATCTCTATCGTAGGAAGTAAAGTGCTCCAGGTATGTGCCCAGGAATGGTACAGATCTTGAGGTAGATATTCCCAGCTTCCTGAGGAACTGCCACCCCGATTTCATGGTGTCCATTCACGTTTGCACTCCCACCAGCAATAAGTGGTCCTCTTTCCCCAAGTCCTCACCAGCATGAGCTGTCATTGGTTTTACTGATCCTGGACATTCTGACTTTGTAAGATAAAATCTCAAAGTAGTTTTGGTTTGCATTTCCCTGACGACTAAGGATGTTGAACAGTCCTTTAAGCGTTTCTCAGCCATTTGTGTTTCATCTTTTGAGGACTCTCGGCTTACTCCTATGTCCCATTTTTAATTGGGCTATTTGTTTTCTTAATGTCCAGGGGTTTTTTTTGGGGGGGGGGGTTCTTTATATACTTTAGGCACTAAATCCCTATGAGATGTGTAATTGGTAAAGATCTTTGCCCATTCTGTAGCCTGCCGCTTTGTCCAAATCAGTGGTTCTCAATCTTCCTAATGGTGTGACCCTTTAATACAGTTCCTCATGTTGTGGTAACCTTCAAACATGAAATTATTTTTGTTGCTTCTTCATAACTATAATTTTGCTATTGTTATGAATCATAATGTAATATTTGATATGCAGGATATCTGATGTGAGACCCTTGTGAAAGGGTCATTTGATGCCCCAAAGGGGTCGAGACCCACATGTTGAGAACCACTGGTCCAGATGATGGTGTCCTTTGCTATACAGAAGCCTTCAGTTTCATGAGGTCCCACTTACTAACTTTTGATCTTAGTGCCTGTGCTATCAGTGTCCTCTTTAGAGGACACTTTTTCAGTACCAATATATTCAGTTATTCCCCGCTTTCCCTTCTAGCAGATTCAGGGTATCTGGCCTTATGTGTAGGCACTTGATCCATTTGGAGATGAGTTTTGTGCAGGGTGGTTAATATAGATTTATTTGCATTCATCTATATACAGCCATCCACTTTAACCAGTACCATTTGTTAAAGCTGCTGTCTTTTTTTCCCCGGCATGTATTTTTGGCTTCTTTGTCAAAAATCAGGTGTCCAAAAGTGTGTGGATTTATGTCTGGGTCTTCAATTCCATTTGCCAAGATGTCTGTTTTTATGACAACACCATGCTGTTTTGTTACTATAGCTCTGTAGTACAACTTGAAATCTTGGATGGTAACACCTCCAGCACTTCCTTTATTATTCAGGTTTGTTTTTTAGCTATCCTGAGTTTTTTGTTTCCATCTGTGTTGTAGAATATTATTTTAAGGTGTATTACTTTTGTTTATGTTGCATTTGTTTAGCTCTGTGAAGCTGCATTACTGTGCCTGTCTAGAACACTTGATAGTCTAATAAAGAACTGAATGGCCAATAGCAAGGTAGGAGAAAGGATAGGTGGGGCTGGCAGACAGAGAGAATATATAGAAGGAGAAATCTGAGAGGAGAAAAAAGAAGTAGCCAGAGAAAAAGGAGGAGTGAGAGAAGGAGGAGGAAACAAGGGGCAAGCCACAGAATAAGAGAAAGATTTACAGAAGTAAGATAATAGGAAAATCCCAGAGGCAAAAGGTAGATGGGATTATTTAAAGTTAAGGAAATCTGGCAAGAAACAAGTCAAGCTAAGGCCAGGTATTTATAATAAAGAATAAGCCTTCATGAGTGATTTATTTGGGCACTGAGTGGTGGGCCCCTCAAAAGAGTTAAAACAAACAACAATACATCTGAAGCTGAAAATAGTGTTTTTAATTTCTGACAAGAATTGGGTTGGAATTTTGATGGGGATTGTGTTGAATCTATAGATTGCTTTTGGTAGGATGGCCATTTTTACTATATTAATTCTACTGATCCATGAGCATGGGAAATCTTTCCATCTTCAGATGTTTTCTTTGATTTCTTTCTTTGATTTTTTTTTCCGGAGCTGATGACCGAACCCAGGGCCTTGCGCTTGCTAGGCAAGTGCTTTACCACTGAGCTAAATCCCCAACCCCTTCTTTGATTTTGCTAATATTTTGTTCGTAATAGAATAGTACTCTGTAATTTTCTTTCTTTGTACCATCTTTGTGTGGTTTAGGTGAACTTGTAAAAAGAATCAGAAATGTCCCTTCAGTTTCTAACTTGTGGAAAAATTTTAGGAGTATTGGCATTAATTCTTCTTTGAAAATCTGGTAGATTTTTGCACTGAATTCATAGGAGCCCGGACTTTTTTGGTTGGGAGAATTTTACTTCTGCTTCTATTCCACTTGGGGGTCATGAGTCTGTCCAAATCACTTACCTGATCCTAATTTAACTTTGGTAGGTTGTACATATCAATGAATCGGGTAAAAATTTTCAATAAAATACTAGCAAACTGAATCCAAGAACACATCAAAAAGATTATCCACCATGATTAAGTGGGTTTCATCACAGAGATGCAGGGATGGTTCAAAATATCTATATTGATGAATGCAATCTACCACATAAACAGACTGAAAGACTAAAACTACGTGATAGTCTCAGTCGATGCAGTAAAGGCCTTTGGCAATCTATCTATTCCTTTTGAGTATTATTTCTTGTTGTTCTACAGCTTTCAGATGTGCCATTAAGGTGCTAATATGTGATCTCTCCAGTTTTTTTTTTAATGTAGTCATTTAGTGCTATGAACTTGCCGCTTAAAACTGCCTTCACTGTCTCATAGGTCTGTGTATGTTGTGTTTTCATTTTCATTCATTTCTAAACAATTTTAATTTCTATTGATGCATTTTTCACTTAGTAGTGAGCTGTTGTATCACTCACTATCACTGTGTGAGGGTCAATATGTAATTTTAGCTGTAGTAGTGTTCTCTGACTTACTTGGGTGCCCTTGTATTTGGTGCATGGATATTTAGAATTGCAAAATCCTCTTGGTGGATTTTTCCTTTGATGAGTAAGTGGTGTACTTCTCTATCTCTTCTGATTAGTTTTGGTTTGAAGTTTATTTTGTCAGACATTAAAATAGCTACACCTGCTTGCTTCTTGGGTCCATTTGCTTGGAATACCTTTCTCATCCTTTTACTATGAAGTGATGTCAATCCTTGATATTAAGGTATGTTTCTTGGATGCAGCCGAAAGATAGATCTAGTTTTCTAATCTAATCTGTTAGCTTGTGTCTTTTTGTTAGGAAGTTGAGACCATTGATATTTAGAGTTATCAATGAGCAGTGTTTATTGATTCCTGTTATTTTGTTGTGGTGGTATGTTCTTATTTTCCTCCTCTTTTGATTTATTGATCTGGAGTTTATTCTTTGTGTCTTCTTGGGTGTGTTTAATCTATCCAGACTGAAGTTTTCATTCTAGTGCCTTCTGTAAAGCTGGATTGGTATATAATACTGCTTACATTTGGTTTTATTGTAAAATGTTTTCCTTTCTCCACTTACTGTGATGGATGGTTTTACTAGGTATAGTAGTCTGGAATTGCATCTGGAATGGATGAAATAACATCCATCCAGTCCTTTCTGGCTTTCAGAGTCTCCAGTGAGAAGTGGGGTGTTACTCTGATGGGTCTGCCTTTATATGTTATTTGATTTTTTCCCTTACAACTTTTAATATCCTTTCTTTATTCTGTATGTTTAGTTTTTTTGGTTATTATATGTTGTGGGGAATTTATTTTCTGGTCTTGTCTATTTGGTGTTTGTATTTGTATTGGCTAGTTTTATGTCAACTTGACACAAGCTAGAGTCATTAGAGAGGAGGAAGCCTCAATCAAGAAAAATGTCTCCAGAACATCAGGCTGCAGACAAGCCTGTAGGGTATTTTCTTAATTAGTGATTGATGTGGGAGGACCCAGTCCATTGTAGAAGGGGCCACCCCTAGGCTGGTGGTCCTGGGTTCTGTAAGAAGGCAGGCTGAGCATGCCAGGAGAAGCAAGCCAGTAAGCAGCACTCCTCCATGGCCTCTGCACAAGCTCCTGCCTCCAGGTTCCTGCCCTGTTGGAGTTCCTGTCCTGATTTTCTTTGATAACAAACAGTGATGTGGAAGCATAAGCCAATAAACCCTTTCCTCCCCAAGTTGCTTTGGTCATGTTGTTTTATCATAACAATAGTAACCTAACAAAGTCAATATGTCTCTTACACCTTGATAGGCACCTCCTCCTTTAGGTTGGGGAAATCTTCTTCCATGATTTTGTTAAAAATATTTTCTGTGCCTTTGACCTAGCTTTCTTCTCCTGCTTCTATCCCTATTATTCATAGATTTGGTCTTTTCATGGTGTCCCTGATTTCCTAGATATTGCCTGGATTCTTTATATTTAACATTTTCTTTCACTGAGGAATCCATTTCTTCTACCTTGTATACAGCACCTGAGATTCACTCTTCCATATTTTGTGATCTGTTGGTGAGGTTTTTGACAATCTAAAGTTTTCATTTCTAGTTTTATTTTAGTTTGGGTGTTCTTTAGTGATTCTATTTCTTTGCTAAATTCTACTTTCATGTTTTCAACTGTTTTCCTTATTTCATTCAACTGTTTGTGTTTTCATGGACTTCATTAAGGGATTTATTCATATCCTTTAAGGTCCTTGATCATATTCATAATTGCCATTTTGAAATCCTTGTCTTGTATGTCAGAAGTATTACATTTCTCGTGGCCTACTGTAAAAAGGTTACTGAGTTCTATCTAGCAGAAGCAATTTGTCTTGGCTGTTCATGTTTGTGTTTTAACATTGGAGTCCAGGCCTCTGAGGTTACGATGACTGAGGTGTTTCTGGGTTTTGATATCTGGTCTTGTTGGGTGGGCATT
Organism: Peromyscus melanophrys; assembly: GCA_902168415.1. Taxonomy (NCBI): domain Eukaryota; kingdom Metazoa; phylum Chordata; class Mammalia; order Rodentia; family Cricetidae; genus Peromyscus; species Peromyscus melanophrys. The sequence goes on from CABHPR010130744.1 coordinate 32,955, forward strand.
CTATTCTTTGGTTGCTGTTGCTCTATCAGGATCTTATACATGTGTGTGTTGGCCTGTGGTTCCTGGTAGAGTGCTTATTGGTAAGTGGTAGAGAGGAATAGAGGCATCCTAGGTGAAAAGGCTGAGAGAGGCTATGCCAAAGACTACAAGAATCTAGTACACACCGAGAGTCAGGGTCCTCGGGGAATGAAGGTATGACAGGAGGAGAGGGCTCCTGAAATTAGGCTGCCATAGGACAAATAATAAATGTGTCTGGAGGGACAAGGATGAAAGCACCCGGGGGGACCCTGGGTTTCGTTCCAAGGGTAGAGTCTCCAGTGAGTGGAATTTGGGTGTGAGGAGAGGCACCTGCAAGCATGAGGCTACGAGACTGAAAATGGGAATACAGAGATTTATAATGGAGGACTGAGGGGAAAATTACCTACCTGAGTCCCAGTCCAGTATGGCCGCTGGGAGTCCCTGGTAGAAAGTGTTTCTGGGTATGGGTGGCTGACACGAAGAAATGGAAATGGCTAGAAGGGAAAGCTGAGAGTGTCTGAGGGAAAGAGCTAAGCCCCAAGAGGCAGAGTCCTCAGGGAATGGACTCTTATAACATTTTAAATAAAATTTGTTGTTGTTTGATTCTGTTTGGTTTTAAAGACAGGGTTTTGCTATATTGGCCTAGAACCTATTATATATCCCAAGCTGAAGAATCCCAAGCAGGAGAATTGAACTCACAATTACCTCTGCTTAAAAGCTTTATCCTGGGCCTGATCCCTAGCACATAGGAAGTACCCAATAAAATGTGCGTTTTAATGAGTTAATGTCTACATTTTTCCTGTCTCAGAATTAAAGATATGGCTTAACAGAATTATATGAGACTTCCCACTTAAACTGTTTAGCTTCAGAGAAAGGAGAGAGGTATGTTTCATGTTTTTATAGTTTTATTTTTACAACATTGTCAGTTTAGTTTGTACCCTGAAGTCAGGAGAAAACTTATGCAATGAAGTGAACTCCTGGGCTTTCCTGCATGTGCTACAATTTCCTGCGCCAGCCCTCTCTTCAGGCTCAGTGGGAACCCGCTGTGATAATGGCTCCATTTCACTTGACATTGCAGGTCATACCCAGCTGCTCCATGTGCAGTCCAGAGCCAACTTCCTTTGGCCATTTACAGGGTTCAGATTCGTCCCACACCACATGAGCTTGGGGAATTATCTGGGGCTCTGCGAACTGCAGGTGGGTCAGTACTTCCCTGAACTCACTTCCTGACTTTCCCAATGAAACTCGTCTTTGTTTTCTAGAGTTGTGGAACAAATTACCACAACCCCGTGATTTTAAACGATGGTTGCCCCTGGCTCTAGCCCAGTGGTTCGCAACATTCCTCATGATGTGACCCTTCAATAAAGTTCCTCATGTCGTGGGGACCCCAACCATAAAATTATTTTCGTTGGTACTTCATAACTGTGATTTTGCTACTGTTGTGAATCATAATGTAAATATCTGGTGTGCAGGATATCTGATATGCAACCCCGGTGAAAGGGTTGCTCAACCCCCAAAGGGGTCATGACCTACAGGTTGAGAACCAAAGCTCCAGGGGCTGGCAGTCCATAATGAGGGATTCTGTGCATCATACTCCTTTGATGACACCAAGCAAAAATCTTTCCTTGCCCCACTAACCTCCTGGTAGCTGCCAAGAGTTCTTGGCATGCCTTGGCTTATAGCTATATTAATCTCTAAATTTTCTATTTCTCATAAGAGCACCTATGTGAATTATAACACATTAGTGATTAAGTCTAAGTTACCAATAATGCATATGTCGCATTAAGGAAAGAAATAAAGCACTGCCCTTTAGAGCCATTTAACCAAGAACATGTTCAGATTTGAATTCTCTACTTGTTCCCTGTGTCTTCCATCCTGTCTGTCTGTTGCAAGAGTCCAAATCTGGGCCTCCCTGAAGACTCTTTGGTGAATCTGTTTGGCCTTGTATCTGTGTGTGTCTATCCCCATGTGTGTCTGTTTGTGGGCAGCATGACTGTGTCTGTCTGTCTCTAACAAAAGACTTCACTTAGTATCTTTGGAACAACATAGAAAGCACATGGAGAAGGACTGGGATACTTGACCAAAATCTTTAACAGAGTCTTACAAGGGATGGAGTCACTGGCTCCAACTGATCCCAGGTGACCCCAACCACAAACATCACTGTTTACCAACCAATATCCATAAGTGATGGCTTTTAACCTGTATGGTAGATTTTAGGAAGTTGCTTTCTGGCAGGTCCAAAGGAGCAGGAGACAAATGGCTGTCTGTGGTGCCTGTTAGCATATCAAGGCACATGCTGACCTCATCTCTTCTCTGTCTCCTCTCGCCAGTCTGCCGGTCACGTTCAGTTTACTACCTTCTCTCTCTGCTCTGGGCTCTTCCAGATGCCTCTGGCCAGATCTACATGAAAAACCTTCCTCTCAACCATACTTTGGAGTGGTCATCAGTTTCTACACTTTCAACGACTGTATTTTCTGCTTTCGGCAAAAGATACATATGCATTACTCTGGGTCAGGGGCATGGAAGATACATAACTTAAGGTCACAGCATGTGTTAGCTTGGGTTGTAAAAGTTGATTACATAGTAAGTCGGGTGGATTATGTTTTCTTAAAGGCAGATTTGAGTACACAGTAGGCTGGCAGTCTTAAGTCTCAAGTGACCTTAGGTATGTTATTAACTTTGGCTAGAAGGTCCAGCAAAAGTTACAGTCTCTTATATTGTATGAGATATTTTCAGAATATTGCATTGCCACAGGCATCTATCACTGGTTGAGAGTCCCCCCCTCATCCAGACTTCAGTGTGATGAATACACAAAGATCTTAATCCCAAATAAGGCTACATGCACAGATACTGGGAGAAAAGATTTAAATATATCATTTGACACAATTCAACTCACACATACATGCATACAAACTCTAAATACAAATTAAGAAAATATCGTATTATTTTCTTATTACGATATATGTGGTGAGACCCCTAAGTCTAGTTTTATTTTAACTGTGTTTTCTACAAAGCTCTTCCAGTTTCTGGCCTGATATTGGCATCATTTTCTGTTCTCAAGTTATTCAGAAATATGTTTAATATGTCCTTGAACATTTCTAATGAGTTGAGTGGAAGGAAGGGGATTGAAGTGTGTGGATTCAAATCACCCTCTTAAAGTAAAATAATATTATTTCACAGACTTTATTAACATCTCATTAACTGCTGTATATTAACTGCAATTGATAATGGGCACTAGAAGAAAATAATGGCACTGAGCCTTTCAGCTATAAAGAAAATGCAGATAAAATGACCAATGATGTCAGAACACCCCGCCCTGAGTCATCTGTCACTGAGCATAAATTCAGGGTGCATTATTGCCCTTCACTGAGGAGGAATCTTTCCCTCAGAGAACTTGCTCAGGAGCATGGCTTGGAAGATATTTAAGGGTGTTTTCCAATAATGTTTGAATGTCAGTAAAAATGGAAAGATAATATGCCATGACATTTTCTCATTCTTCCCGCAGAAGGGAGAAGGGAAGCCTCCAGGCACAGCTTGAACTTAGGGAGCACTGTGGAGTCAGCAGCATGGACGAGGCACTGTTTTTTTGCCCATAGCTGACCAGGCACTAGCACTGACTAACTCATTGAATCCTCATGACTCTGCAAAGCTAAAGGTTTCTTTTGGCCAGCATCCCACAAGAAGCAACAGTAGTACAGGAGAGGAGATGGGCTATTCTTGTAGAAAAAAAAAATAGAGTAGGCTGGACATCGGGGGTGGAAATTACTTCCAGTCATAGTTCTTCAAGCCTTGTCTCTACCGAGTACCAACCAACAGTAACTCATCTTTGAGCTTGTTAACTCATCCACAAAAGGAGAAAAATAACACCAGCCTCGGTGACAGCAAGCAAATCAAACTATGTAACACCTGCTTCTGATCTATGTTAGTCCTCATCTCCCACTTTCCCATCCCACAGAGAAAAATGCCCCCACGAGAATTCTAATCTGTCCAGCTCTATTCTATTGAAAATACCTTTTCTTTTCTTTCTTAAAGGACTTTCTGGTCAACCAGGGTTAGGAAAGTCCCACACCCACACTACTGTTCTAACAAATGAAGAAATAATCTTAGCAGCATTGAGAAATCTTTCCAAGGTCATAGCTCCAGCAGGAGCTGGGCTTGAATCTGACTTCTGGTTACAGCTGCACCTAATGGAATAGTCCCTAAGCATCGCGCTTGCTGAATTACAAAGTGGTGTAGCTGTACATCAAAGCCAAAAGCTCTAACAAGCTGCTGTGACAGCAATTTCAGGTTGAGTTCCTATTGACCTGTTAGCTGTCTACTCCTGACTGAGACATCAACTATCTTACCTTTCCTGTGTACAATGTGAGGTTTCAATAAAGAGCCAGGTAAGGACCATCCATCAGTGTCACCTGCTGTGTCTGGAGTCTCTCTTGAAATGGAAGTGAGGAAGAAGCAACATGGTCCACAATCCATAATCTGGGAAGCAGACTCACTTAACATTTGACCTGCTGTGCCATGAGGATTCGGCTTCCTAACCTCACATGGTTATAAATTAATGTCATAATGTAGACTAAATCAAAATTATCAAAAGCAATATGAAGTAAATAATAATTAGCTATAGTTTATTATTCTTCATTAACATACCCATACTCAGATCTCTACATCTATTACTTAGTGTCTCTCTCTCTCTCTCTCTCTCTCTCTCTCTCTCTCTCTCTCTCTCT
>CABHPR010130745.1:5914-31461 GCA_902168415.1 Peromyscus melanophrys
AGAGAGAGAGAGAGAGAGAGAGAGAGAGAGAGAGAGAGAGAGAGAGAACAGAGAGAACAGAGAGAACAGAGAGAACAGAGAAACAGAGAGAGACAACAAGACCCACAGAGACAGAGAAACACACACATACACCACAGAGGTAGTGAAAGATGGGGCAGGTGGCTTGATCCTACCAACAGCAACAGCAAGGGAGAAGGAGTGATCTGATGGCTATGAGAGAAATCTAAACCACACATAGAGTGACAAGGGAGCTAATCTTTGCTACTACTCATAGGTTTAACCTGACTATAGAAGGAAAGTAGCCATATCTCTTTCCTATTATATACTGACTAACATAGCCTCTGGGTGCTTGTAACTGTGAAGAATGTCAAAATAAAAGAGCAAAAGAGTGGAAGAGCTGAGGACATAGCTCTGTGGCTAAAGCTCTTCCAGTGTAAGCGTGAAGACTGGAGTTCATGCCCCACCTATAGCTCAGAGGGCAGATACAGAGAACCCCGGAACAAGCTGGCTATGAAAACCAGCCATGTCTATGAGAGCTGAGTTAGATTCAGAGTCCCTGGCTCAATGAATAAGGTTGAAGTGTGATTGAAGAAGACTCCAGACACCAACCTATGGCCTCCACATGATGGGGCATGCACACACCACTGACTCACATACACATATGCCTACACACATGCATGTACACACACCACATATATAAAAATGGAAAAAGAAAAAAATTAAAGAGCTAGGTTTTATAAAATAAAGCAACAAACAAATGAACCAAGAAAGCAAGGTCCATTTGGCTGTGAAGAGAAGTGGTTACCCCAGAAGATTTAAAATACTTTGGAACTTAAAGAGAACTGGGGATACAGCTAATTGGGTAGAGTGCCAACCTGGCATGCATGAAGCCCTGTGCTCAGTCTCCAGCACCACATTAACCAGGAGTTATCACCTGGAGTAGCACATGTTTACAATCCCAGCACTGGGAAGGTGAAGGCAGGAGGATCAGGAGTTCAAAGTCATCCTCTGCTATATTGCAAGTTCAAGGCCAGCTTGAAATACATAAGACCCTGTCTCAAAAAAAAATAGGAAAGAAGAAAAGGAAGTGAAGAGAAGGGAAGTAGAAATTAAAAAGCAAAATCTTAACCTGTTCTCTACTGGAGATCGTGTTATCCCAGACTTTACAGTCTATCTGGCACTGTTGATTTAGAACATACGTTATAATAATAAGTCAATGCTAAGGAGAAAAAAATGAGTTCCACAAATTAAGCTTACCAGATTTTCTAGAAGAGGGTTCAAGAGAGACCCCCATCATAGCAAGCATTACACAAGCTTTCATCTTTGGCAGTTTGGGGGATTCTGTTGTCACTGTTTGTTGATCTGTCCCTTCCTGTCAGTCCCAGAAGAAATCTGCCAGGGAGAAGATACTCTTGTATTTTTTATCTTTTGATCATAAATCTTCACTAGGCATTTGGTATGCAACTCCCACCCTTATGACTTATCTCCAAATTGTCTTCCACATGTGACTATCAAGTTCTCTGTTTGTTTGCTTGCTTTCTTCTTTGAATGATCTCTCTAAAGATGGCCAAATGTTCTTAACATTCAAAATTTAAATATCCACATATGTGAGAAAATGACATGATATTCTGTTCCTTTTTGTCATTTCCTCCAAGAAAATAATTTAAGGCTTTGGCAAAGAAATTATAAATACCTTCATCAACAAAAATTATTACACTGTTAATCATCACTTAATTATGGCAACCAAGATCAGATTTTTATTTACTTTTCTTTAATGCCACCTTAGAAATGCCCAAGAGCTCAAAATCTAGGTAACATTAATGTATAGTGCCAGATTGCTTATATTTTCAAGGAAATAAGGAAGATTGTCATATGAGACCATATGCAGATCGATCAGAAACAAGTCAATACTGCAAGAACTGCTTAGACTATGGGGGGGGGGGATAGTAATTAACTCACACCCTAAAATCCTACATAAACAAGCAAGTTTTCAGGTGTTAACTGGTGAAAATGAAGTAGAACACCTTCATGAATTTGGGAGAAAGATTTCTTAAATAAGGCATCAAAAGACACAGGAAAGGATATGATCATCTAAAATGGAAAGCAATTAGACTGGAGGGAAATGTTCACAAATTGCATATCTATAGTGGTATGTAGCTATTTCCTCTGAGATTAAAGCCTTCCATCTTGGAGGGAAATTTCTTAAGACATGGGATATAAAGGGGAAATGAAACACAACAGGATATTTTAGGGCAGGATGTTCTCAAGGAGGTAAAAACAACAGGGTGTACTGGGGGAGGAGAAATACTTCACCCTACAGGGAAGCTCATTGACAGAAAGAAAACAACTCAGAATAGCTTCAGGAAGTCCCTGAAACTAATCACATTCGCTGAACCCCCTCTCCCCAAGAGTATATAAGCAGTAAAGACTGCCAAGAGTCACTCTCAGATAAGCAAGCTGTAAAGAAGACTCTCAGACTAAGCTACTTAGAAGAGGTTTAGATCTAGCAGGCTGAACAAACAGAAACTAGCCAGAGCCCCACTGAACTGCCTGGAATCAACAAAGGCCAGCCAAGCTGTCATTAAGAGGCTCACCACCAACTGAGCCACCAGGCAAGGACATCCTCTAATCTGTTGAGCTGCCTTCAGGCTGTGTAGCTACTCTAGGTTTTCAGCTTTTGTGAGCTGTCACCTTTGATGGGATGGCGTTTGGTGATGCAGCTATCTTCAGGTCTTTTTTGTTCCTGAAAGTTACCCCGATTAAAACTCACTGGTTCACCAAGTTAGATTTCAGTGCTATCTCTACTTTGGCCATTGTCAGTTCCCTATGAATGGTGAGTAGACATCACTTGTTCACAGCTTCCCAGGAATGGTGTCAAACAACAGATGGCAAGGTAGAAGGCACTCTTACAATCCAGTCACAGAAAAAGAGTTAAACATCTACAAAGAATTGAAATAGATGTTTCTCCAACAAAGACATAAAGAAGACAGCCCATAGATATGCAAGATGGTCCTCAACACCACTAATCACCAGGGAGAAGTACACCAAAACCAGTGGGAGATACTGCACGGGCAAGAGAATACAATCTCCTCCCCCACAAGGAAAAAAATCTAAAAAACTATAGGAAAACAAATACTCATGGGGATGTAGATAACAGTAAAACCTAGACACTATCAAAGTTGAATGTAGAATGGTCCATTCACTGTGAAATTTTATTTCTAAAGTGAATAAGAATTTCCACATGACCCAGCAATCCCACTTCTGGGTGTACAGCCACAGGAAAGTAAATCACCACCTTGGAAAGACATCTGTGCCCTATGTCCACTGCAAGATTATTTACTGCATCTAAGGTGTGGAAACAGCATAATTGTGTGTCAACAGATGAATGTGTAAAAGAAACCCGATCAGTCTACACAACTGAATATTATTTGGCATGTGGCCTGAAAAGGGGATCCCTACCATCTTCTACAACGTGGATGGGCCTTAAGGACATTACACCTCATGAAATAAGATAGTCACAGAAAGAAAAATACTACATAATATCATTTGTACATATAAGCTGAAAATATAAATAACAGTTATAGAAAAATGAAGAATAAAACAGTAGTTACCAAGGATGAATAGGAAAAGAAAAGTAGCAAGATGTAAGTCAAAAAACACAATGTGCAGATTCATAGGATGAATATGTCTAGAGACCTTATGTTCACCATGAAGAAAAGTATATTATATTAAAAATTCTGTTACCTTAGTAGACAGATACATTAATTGTGCTTCAACATTCTGACCTGGCTATATGGTTATGTTATAAACTCAAATATATATAAAATACAATTGAATTTAAATAAATAAATAAAGTAACCTCGTTTTGTTGAGGGAAAAAAATCCATAAAATTGTTTTGTAAAAAATTAGAAAACAGTAAACCTGAAATTCCTAATCATCAAAATAAAGGATTAAAAAAAATTAAAGAGATGAGCAGAAAACAGGAAAAGATATCTATACCCCATAAACTGGGGTGGAAAACTAATGCATATGTCAGATAATGGAGTTCTGAAATTGATAAGGTGGAAAAAAGCAGGCATCCTGCAGAAGAAAGAGCACAAATGGAAGAAAATACAAAAACTTAACATCATTAGTAACCATGGTAATGTAATTAAAGCCACAATTAAATGTTATTGTAAAGTTAATATTACATTCCAGATTGGCAGAAAATAAAAACTATAGCAGAATCAGGTAGGTATTGATGGGCATACCCATGGGAGGAAGCCATAAAAAAGAAGTGGATATTTGCATTGGTTCCATCTATAGGGAAAAGACTGCAGGTTTTCTTAGAAATATGAATATGCGAATTCATAACAAGTCATTCCATTATTACAGATATGTATATGAATATACGTGTATAATAAACATGGCAAATGTAGATATATAGATACTGGTATATCCATGCACAGACCCTTCAAGAGTTCTCAAACCTCTGCAGCAGATGTGTTCAAAGAGTTAATGGCAACAGCATTCATGCAGCCAAAACCTGTTTAAAACCAACTACTTATCGAAAGAAGACAATTTGGAGATTAGTCACACAATGAAATATTACTTAGCGATGAAAATAAATGAACTGCTACAACACAATTATATGCTATGTATGTACAATAGCAGTGCCCACTTTGGTAGCACACATACAAAAAGCTAGGGATGACAAGACAGAAAGGTGACTTTTATGTACATGATATTATTGTAAAAAGAAAACTGTGGACTACCAGATACCATACAATAAAACAACAACAACAAAACAAAAACTACAAGAAATTATCCACTGCCATAACTGGTAATAATTTTTTTAAACAATGTAATGTTGAATTATTTTACTGTGAAGGAAGCAGCTGAAGAATATTTTCAATGGTACTAGTGACTTTATGATCATTAGCAGGAACATGGCCTCAGAGAGTTTGCTGCATCACTGTTCAATAACTTAAATGCAAAACTTACATTAGTTTGTATCAGTCAAATATTACATGAAAATGTAGCATGAATCTTAAAAGTTCATATTAATAGGACCTGGGTATTGGGGTGAATGCTGGAAGATCAGAGAAGCAGAACAAGCCATAGCCACCTCACCTTGCCAATTCCTCAACTGATCCTGTTTCCTCAGACTAGATGCCTCTCAGCTGAACTGTGCTGTTCAAAAGCCTAAAAGCTTAACCAGGCTCTAGTTCCTCGTCCTCATGCCTTAAATACTTTTCTGCTTCCTGCCATCACTTCCTGGGATTAAAGGCTCTTGTTGCCATGCCTGGCTGTTTCCAGTGTGGCCTTGAACTCACAGAGATCAGGTGGATCTCTACCTCCAGAAGGCTAGGATTAAAGGTATGAGTGCCACCATTTTCTGGCCTCTATGTCTGTCTAGTGGCTGTTCTGTTCTCTGACCTCAGATAAATTTATTAGGGTGCAGGATATATTGGGGAACACAATATCACCACATGAAAATGTATATTTTAAAACGAGTACTCTATTCTAATATTGTTGACCATACATACCTAAATTTCCATGGTGCATAGAAATCTAAAGCACAGATCAGAAAAGTCATCAAAAGCAAAGGGGAGTTTGCAGGAATGCAGGGGTGGAGAGAGGGAGGTGTAAGTAAACTGCAAAAACTCTGGGTTTGGTGTCCCGGGTTTCAGCACCAAAATGATAGTAAATTGATGGCTGAAACTGCAAGGAGACAGTTCAGCACTAGAAGATGAGGTATCCCGGACACCTCGAGATACTCAGAACAAGAGCTCTGCCCTGAAGGTGTCTCGGACACCTGGAGCTGTTTAGCATAGCTCTGATGGCTGGGACTGCAAAGAAACAGCCCAACCTTGGAAAGGAAAGTTTTCTGACTTCTCGGGAGAGTCAGGCCTGGAACTGCTTCAACAAGGAAGGGTATCCTGACCCTTCGGGAAGGATGGCTCAGATAAAGCCAGTGAGAGAAACACAGTTTAGCTCAGATCAGAGCCATCTCTGCCCCTGTCCAACTGACTTGTGAAATCAACCAATCACAGAGCAGGACAGCAGAATCCTGGCCCTAGGGCCCAGGACCAGGGAAAGAAACACAGCCTATATTTGGGTCCTGAGGTAGAGAAATGAACACTTTATCCCCAAACCCAGAACCCAGGAAATATGCCCTGACTCTGAAACTAGTACCAAAATAACATTCTTGGCCCCTAGAATCAGAGTCAGTGAAAGAAATGTGCCCTGGCCTTAGAGGTAGTGTCAAAACACCAAGAAAGGTCAGTGAAAGAAACAGTTTGGCCCTGAAATCAGGGCCATCTCTGCCCCTTGCTCACAAAACTGGCCAATCCCTGGGAAGAAAATAAACTAACCAATCACAGTTGACTCCGTCCCCTAGACATCCTATATAAACCGCCCTGCCCGGTCAGTTGTGAGCTGTTCTCTCTACCCTGCTAGGGGCAGCTACTCTCCTGGACTCCTCCTTCCCAAATAAACCTCTTTCTCAAAAGAGTATTGGGTGAAGACCTTCATTGAGAGCTGAACAGAAGAACCTTGCTAAGATATCCCATAGTGGACTGAGCAAGAGAGAGCTGGTAACACTGAGCCTGAGATTGTAGCTCTCCAGGAGAGGAGCAGGATTTCTGTGTCCTGCGGGAAGACCATCCCCCATCACACTAGTGTTGCTGGAAAATTTCTCTCGAGCTCCCAAGTCCCGCCAGCTCCCAAGTCCCGCCAGTCCCAGAAACCACTTACAAAATAAACACACAGACACTTACATTATTTAAACTGCTTGGCCATTAGCTCAGGCCTATCATTGTCTAGCTCTTACTCTTATATTTAGCCCATTTCTATTAATCTCTACTTTGCCACGTGGCTCGTGGCTTACCGGTACTTTACATCTTCCTTGTTCTGGCCGCGGCTCCAGGCAGTCTCCCTCCTTTCACCTTCCTGTTCCCTCTCCTCCCTTCTCTGTTAGTCCCGCCTATACTTCCTGTCTGGCTATCGGCCAATCAGTGCTTTATTGATACAGAGTGATATCCACAGCACACCAGGTATGTCCTGACTTTCCTGAAGAGTCAGGATACCCTTCCTTGCTGAAGCAGTTCCAGGCCTGACTCTCCCGAGAAGTCAGAAAACTTTCCTTTCCAAGGTTGGGCTGTTTCTTTGCAGTCCCAGCCATCAGAGCTGTGCTAAACAGCTCCAGGTGTCCGGGACACCTTCAGAGCAGAGCTCTTGTTCTGAGTATCTCGAGGTGTCTGGGATACCTCGCCCTCTAGGGCTGAACTGTCTCCTTGCAGTTTCAGCCATCAATTTACTAACATTTTGGTGCTGAAACCCGGGACACCAAACCCAGAGTTTTTGCAGTTTACTTACAGGGGGGAGGGAAGGAGGGGAGGATAAAGGAAGGGAGGAGAGAAAGGAGGAAGAAGGGAGGGAGGGAGAGATGGAGGGGAGAGTTAAAGAGAGAGAAAGATTGTGATTTAATTATGACAACCTAACATCATTCCATGTTTTTAAGCATACTGAAACCCTTTTCCCTTCTAAATTTTTTTTTTCCGGAGCTGAGGACCGAACCCAGGGCCTTGTGCTTACTAGGCAAGCACTCTACAACTGAGCTAAATCCCCAACTCCAAAGATTTATTTATTTATTATGTATACAACATTCTGACTCCATGTATTCCTGCAGGCCAGGAGAGGGGACCAGATCTCGTTATAGATGGTTGTGAGCCACCATGTGGTTGCTGGGAATTGAACTCAGGACCTCTGGAAGAACAGCCAGTGTTCTTAACCTCTGAGCCATCTCTCCAGCCCCCCTTTTCCCTTCTAAATCCAATCATTCCAAATAGATGTAATCCAAACCCAGAGTGTAGGACTGAGATCTTGGCTGTTTTCTGTTCGGAAGTGTTCTGTCCACAGTGGACTATTCCTACATTACCTGTGAGCCACAGAATGCATTTACCAGCTCTTCGCTGTGCCTAGGACACTCTTCTGTTGTTAAGCCAACTCTGGCAGTAAACGGAAGGTCACAATCGAGTGTGTTACCCATTGCGATGGAAATGCTGAGTGTGTGCTGGGCATGCAGCTACAGCCTCAAAGCAGCTCAGGCCAAGCAGGTATGCCAGCATGTAACTTAGTAACATAAGTTGGAGACATCTAAATGGAGTTGCTGGGCTGTACAGAAAGCTTCATTCATCTCTAAAAGCCTGCTCTCTCTGCCATATGAACAGCTGAGAGAGTTCCGGTAATGATGGGTGTGTAGCGTTTTTGTTTTATACAGTATGCTTGTTATATCTTTCCCAAGTTAAATTCAATCCTAACAGATCCATTGAAACATTGTTCTAAAGATTTCAGTTCAAAGCTAGGGTATTCAATCTACTTCAATCCACTATTTTAGTTAAAATAAATAACAAATAAAAATAAACTCATGGAAATTCAGCTTTGACAAAGACAGGAAAGACATGTCAACTCATTATCTTTATTTGATATATGTAAATATGATAAATCCAGAGTCCTGTGTGAACAAGTCTCAGAACAGTGGCACATTGTAAAAGTTCAGCAAGCAATTAAAAGTAAGCTTTGTAATTCTGTTTTTACTCACATTTCCCACAAAACGGCTGTGAGTGGATTGTTAAATGAGCTGTTCTCATTCATGCAAAAGAACAGTTAAATTGTCACTTCTTCCCTTTATGATGGCTTCGTGGAACGAGTCAATAAGACACTATTGCTGAAGACCACACATCTCCGTAGCAAGGTGTAGAAGAAATCAAGCTGGAACTAAGCTGGAAGCTTCAGAGTGCGGGAAGGTTCTATACAGGCTGCTGGGAAAGGAAAGACATCAGCAGTCTTTCCCGACTATGAACCGTACATCTCCAGTACCACCTTCCCAGGCAAGATGCGCCCTTTGTTACAACTGTGGCATGGCTACTGTGGAGGTAGCCAGCCACTGCCTGAAGGGATTAGAGGCCCACTCCACAGTGAGGTGTTTATAACTGGTAATGTAAACCTGTTCAAACATCCATTGCTGAGGAGGTCTTAGGCCCTAGTGGCAAACTTAAAACTGTTGTTTCGCTAAATTTTCATGTTGCCAAGTTGTCTTCTAAATATTTATACCCACAAACAGATGCTCCTCTCAGCTTTAATCAGAGAAGCCTCTCCATGCAATAAAAGGCAGTGAATTGCCCAGAAACTCAAAGTACTGAGAAGAAGTGATGGCTAAGGGCTCAGCTATAAACAGTACTTCATACTTCTCCCTCTGAGGCTTAGAGAACATTTTAGAAGAGAGAGTGGAAAGAATGTAACAGCGAGGAGACAGAGAGCAGGGCTGTGGAATGCTTTCCGGTGCAGTCAGGATCTGGCAGCAGCTGTGCCGGTCTGCAAGGGGCCTAAACAAGACAAGGACTATCAGTAGTCAATGGTAGATGGGGGAGGAGTTTCTGGGGCCCTTTCCCTACCTGCTGAACTGCTGAGTACTGATGGGTTCTAGGGGAAGAACAATCATTGTCTTCCATTGTCTACCCTCAGGAACCCCTAGCTCCAGCAGATCGCTCCAAATCCATGAGTACACTCAGTGGGTTTCCAAAAGACAAAAATGGCATGAATGTGGAATGAGATCTTATAGAGGAGAGGTAAAATAAGGATGGGAGGGAAATTGGAAGAGAGGTCATGATAATAATCAGAGAGTGTGATATGCGTGCATGAAACTGTCAAAGAACAAACACAGTAAATACTTTTTTAAGAGAAAGCTTCCTGGAGCGGGCCATGGTGTCACATGCCTTAACCACGGTCCTTGGGAGGTAGGAGGAGGCAGGAAGATCAGGAATTCAAGGTCATCTTTGGTTACATAACATAGTGAGTTCAAGGGCAGCCTGGGCTACACAAGTCTCTCTCTCTCTCTCTCTCTCTCTCTCTCTCTCTCTCTCTCTCTCTCACACACACACACACACACACACACACACACACACACACACACACACACACTCCTCTTTGGGGTCCATTCCACACAGATTCATTAGCTTTTCAGTCACTCTTATCTGTTAAATAGGCAAAAACTTTGTTTTTACTTTTTTTTTTTTTTTTTTTACATGTAGCCCAATATGAAAAGCAAACGATTCCATTCAGGCCAATACTAAAAACCAAACTCAACCCAAATCTCCTCCAGTCTCACAAGTCACATCTGACCCAGGGCTGGAATCCCGAGGAGGGAAGATGCCATATTGTAAACCTGCTTCCTCTCATTTATCCTGCTCTGTGATGTGTCAGAGCTTCAAAAGCAGGAAGGGAAAAGAAGGAAGCCAGTGTCTCAAATGAGTGCTCCTCAGAGGATATTGGACAGATACTCCATGCTTTGACATCAGCCAAAGCAAATACTTCCCGTGGAGGAAAAACAAGGAAGCTTTGTCAGGCATCTCAGAGAGCCCTGCAGTGCTCCGACAGTTCAGGTGCACTCACAAGGGCCCACAGGGCCCTTCCTGAAGACCGTGGCTCTCTAATATCTTCCCAGTACACCCCCCTTCAGGGTTCAACAACATGCTTTGCCCATTTGGGTCACACTGTCCAATAGCCTTCTTGGGCAGCATAGCTTTTAAGAGGGCTCTGGGCTGGAAGGCAAGCTTAAGAACTTGAATTTGGATTTTCAGCATCCGAGGTCAGAGCAACACAACACCTATAACCCTGTGTTGGGGAGACGGAGACAGAAGGCTGCCTGGAGCTCACTAGCCAGCTAGTCTTGCTGAACAGAGAGTTTCAGGTGCAGTGAGAAACGCTGTCTCAAAAAACTATGTGGAAAACAATGGCAGAAGACCTCTAACATCAACCTCTGGTTTTCCTTCTACACCACACACACACACACACACACACACACACACACACACACACACACACGGGGGGGGGGGGGGGGGGGAGAGGCAGAGAGAGACAGAGAGACAGAGACAGAGAGACAGAAAGCCTCTGAACAGAGCTCCATGTATCTTCTCTAAAATCCTCACCTCTGTCTCACAGTTGTTGCAAATGCAGATGACTTCTATCCCAATCCCTATTTTTCTGCGATCAGAAAAGGACAGAGCCAGCTCCGCCTCCTGCCTTCTAGTGGGTCAAACTTCAGCCCTGGAGTTCCTCATGT
The DNA here is from genome assembly GCA_902168415.1 of Peromyscus melanophrys. Classification (NCBI taxonomy): domain Eukaryota; kingdom Metazoa; phylum Chordata; class Mammalia; order Rodentia; family Cricetidae; genus Peromyscus; species Peromyscus melanophrys. The sequence continues at coordinate 17,020 of CABHPR010130745.1, forward strand.
CCTAGAAACACAGAAAACTGTTCTCCGGGTAAAAGGAAAGGAGTGCATCCTCCCGTCCATGACCTTGGCTGAGGGCATGATTAGAAGAGGAGAATCATCCAACATGCTGACAGCTTTAACAAGGAATCCTCTCTCCAGCTTCCTCAGCCTCACCTTCGGATAGATGAGATCTTGGTGATGGATTATTGAGAAGAAAATCGATTTTGGATGTCCCCTTTGCAAGCACCATCCAGGTTATGAAGCACCTCACTTTGGAAGAGAAGGTCAAAACTAATTTCTCAGCCTTCTGACCTCTAAAACTCCAAGGCATGAGGAAGACAAGGCATTGACAACTTGTTCCACCATGACTCCAGCCTCATTTACCCAAATACTGCCCCCCATCTTCTCTCTGACCACTCACAGGTACCTCAGTGCCATCACTCCTCCAAGACACCTTCCCAGCAAGCGGAGACTTGATCCTTTCCTTGCGCTTCATCCTTGTCCTATTCCTGAATGGGGCTGAGGAGGAGCCTTCTTGGAAGGAACAAAGAGGTGTAAATAAGCTGCTGGTTGGAGGCATTCTCTTCTTCAAGGCTAGAACCCCATGAGAAGTCTGTGAACAGTGTCCAGTTACAGTGTCAAGTTAATGAATCGTCCCTTCATATGTATGAGGAATGTCTTAGGGTTGCTATCGATGTGATGAAACACCATGACCAAGGCAACTCAGGGAGGAAAGGGTTTATTTCACTCACAGTTCCATATGACAGTTCATCATCAAAAGCAGTGAGGGCCGGAACTCCATCAGGGCAGAAACCTGGAGCTGATGCGGAGACCTTTAAGGAATGCTGCCCTACAGACTTGCCTAAAGCCAGATTTTATGGAGGCGTTTTCCCGATTGAGTGGTGGCCCTCCTCTCTGATGACTCAAGCTTTTTTTTTTATGTCAAATTGACATAAAAGGAGCCACTACAAGGAACTATGTCCAGAAAAGTAACACAACATGTTCAAGTTCACACTGCAATAAGAAGTATGTGTGCAAAACCTTCCCAGGATCAAGAAAATTGTCTGATCCAAAGTCAGATTCTGTTATGCCTTGAAAAAGATGTATCAGAAAATGTAAATAACTTAGGAACTTTTACATAGGTGTTGCTACTTGTAGGTCATTTTTTTAAATGATAGCCCTATAGTTTTTTGAATAAATATAGTTTTCACAGGGAATTATCTTTTGATGCTGATGAGACAGACCCAGTCTCCAACTTGCCCAGGTAGCTTGGACATGTCAATCATCTTTGAAGAAAAGTGACAAAAAGAAACGAAGCTCCATCTTCCAAAATGCGTCAATCTCCTGTACTGGGCTGAACGCATCTCTGTCGTGATAATCAGAGTTTTCAGGCAGAGCAAGAGGACTTATATAAAGGTTTATTTCCTCTTTGGAAAAAGAATCTGTTACTGCCTACTATGTGACTACCCCTGTTTTAGATAAGATGAGAGATATAAAGATTAATAAAAAGACACCCTGCTTCCAAAACTGACAGTTTTATTTGTTAAAAAAGTCAATATATTACAAGTATAAAAGTGAAATCGCCAAGATAAAATGATATGGGCTCAGAAGAGGAATCTCAATAAATACATTTGATGAGGGAATGACCACTCTCTGGAGGAGGTGGTATTTGAAATGACATTTGAAAACGGGTAGAATGTGAACATGCAGTGACTAGGAAAAGGCTTTAAATCAGAGAGACTATCACCAGCCCAGCATAGTGGTGCACAGAGAACGGATGATGGAGACAATTGGACCCACACTTCAGTTAGTGCATTACAGATACTACCTCATTCACTCTCACAGTGATGACTTCACATCCTCATTTACACCTCAGGGGAAAGAGAGCCAGCATTTGCTAAATGCTTATTGTACACCAGGCGCTGTTCTTAGAGCTTTTTTTGTCTATATGGCCCTATTTCTTTGTCTTCGCAAACTTACAATGTGAATGATATGGTTGATCCCACTTTACAGACAAGAAATAAGAATCACACAAATGCAAATGTTACCCAACACACATGACAAAAAAATAGTGAGGTCTGGTTCTAAGCCCAGGTCACCTAAATTCCAGAGACCTTGCTCTGAAATTCCGTTCTGCTCCTGTAGAAAATAATAATTTGGGCACTCAATCAGTGTTTGTCTCTCTAAGCTGCTTAAGAGGGAGACTTGAATAATAACAACAAAACACCAAAGCTTAAAAGCAAACACAGAAGAAAACTAATGTGCCACGTTGTACCAAGCACAAAAGTTAGAGAAATTACAGAGTAAGAAAGACAGAACGGGAAATTACAAAACAGAGAACATGAATGTGGACTTGGGAATTTTCCACATCAAAGGTACATATTCACATCTGCTAAGGGACACACAGGGTGTCAGGGTTTATTGACAGGGACTGCACACCTGAGCCAGTAAGATAAGGGCATTGCCATGAGTTCTGCAGAGTTTACACTTCACTGCTGGGAAATGTCAAGGATAACTGCACAACTTACTGTGGTTCTTCTTAAATTCAACCCTTAAAAAGATCAACAACAAGAAAATAGCTAATGCTGGTTTTGAAATTCTAAAATGAAAGATAAATGCACATGAAATTTAAAGGAAGGTGGGCAAAATAAATTATCCCTTAAAAGGATGAAATTAGCTGGGTGTGGTGGCTCATGCCTTTAATCCCAGAACTCAGGAGGCTGAGGCAGGCGGATCTCGGTGAGTTCCAGACCAGCCTGGCTTATAGAGCTAGTTCCAGGACAGCCAAGGCTACACAAAGAAACCTTGTCTTGAAAAGAAAAAAAAGAATAAAATTATATAAAGATAATGGCTGAAATCATTCAACAGGAAATGTCACTACCAAATCTTGGGAGAGGAACTTTTAAATGTCCGCTTTCCCAACAGTACCTGGAAACAGTTCTAAAGTCCAGTATTAGAAAAATAAAAGTCTTGCTAGTCCTGTGTGTAATTATGTTGGCAGGAGAGAATCTTAATTCATTGTGTACTTACTGATGTACTCACCATACTGTTGGTAATGTTCCTATGTAGAAGGAAAACTATTTTATGTATGCTCAGTTGCCTTGCACACAGAATATAACAACTGTATATAGACTTATTGAACTGATAAAGCCTCTATTATTGATGAACAAGTATTTAGATGCAAATTTCTATCAGAAACAGTATGTTCTTGCTATCTAGAAAGTTGATTGTGATTACTTAGGAGTTACATAGACAATAATATAGTTGCATTTCTAGAAATTTCTTATTTACTCAAATACATTATTCATGCAATAGACGCAGTCTATGCCAGGTATGTGCCAACCTGTACACCCAAATCTCCCCCAGTTAATTGACTGACTGATAAGCCAACGTGACTTGTACCTTTACCTGTATGTAGACCGAGTGTTATCTAATGGAACAATTAAATATTTATAGATTGAGACTTGAAGAGCATTTCTGCCCACCTTGGGGTTTCCACCTAGGTAGAGACAACAGTGGAAATAAATGAACCCTATGAATACAAGGAAATATATGATTTACCTTATAAGTTCAAAACAAGCAGATAAAAATGTCCTCCATGTTTTTTTGTGTAATAAATTCCTGAAGCATGCTGTGGTAAACACCATGTCTTCTCCCAATGCTACCTGTTTAAAGAGCGTGTGAGTGGTCAGTGATCTCCTGCACATTTCCATCATGATTTCCTTGGGAGTTTGTCTTACCCCACTCCTAAGCTGCAAAGCTCCAGCCCACAGATGGATTCCATTGTGTCAGAATATAGAGAAAAGTACAGAAATGAAGCTGGGAGGCACGTACCCAGGGCAGATTGTGATCCCACTGTTTAGGCTGTATGCATGCCCAACTACTCCCTGAATCTAAAAAACACCCCTGAAGGCATGTGGGAAGTAAGTCATCTCTCAATAGCCCTGGAAGGACAATGCACAGAAGCAAGGAGAACCTCCTTACAGGGCTTCCCATCAAGAGAATAAAAAGCCATTCCAGCTGGAAGGAATCCCAGATGGAGAACTAGCTAAAAGGAGGGTTCCCCCAGAAGAACCAATAAATATGATGCATGAGAAAGCCAGCATTTACATGCCAGAGACACAAAGGGAGCTAATGGGCAGCTGGTGTCGGGCAGAGAAGCAATAATGACCAACAGAGGAGATAACAATGGTACCACCACCAAATCGTGCCCATTAGCAGACACAGACATTACCATACACACCTGCAGCTTCTGCAGCTGTGTGGTCACAGGCAGGAGAGTGGGGGAGAAGTCCAGACACCAGCCTCCCTTTTGTCACAGGACTCTGCAGCTGTGTTGGAGCTCTGCCCAAAGCCTTGGAAGGGGGTTTCAGAACGGCAATTCACACATAATATCTAAGTTGATGGAAAAGCAATTTCTGTGACAGAAAACGGCTGAAAAGCAGAGTTGGATGTCTGTAGTTCAGACTCTCGGACCTATTGCAATAAACATAATTTTAAAACCTTAAATTTATATGTCATGTTCGAGCTTCCAAAGAAATTTGACTTGATTTTTATAATTTCTATTTCTTTTACAGTATTGAATATAGAACCCAACACTTTATGTATGCTTGGCAGGTGATCTATCATGAAGCTATACCACCAGTCCTTGCTCTTTGAAATAAATCTCCATCATTATCTCAGACTGGTCTTGAACTCATGATCCTTCTACCAGCCTCTCTCGAGCGTTCAGCTTATCCAGCTTGTACCATCATGGCTCACTTCATGAACTTAGTAAGTCTGTGGTGTAGGAAGAGAAATGAATACCATTTCTACAGAATGACAGGAAGTTCACCAAGGCCACCCAGGGAACATATTATACAGGCAAAGCTAGAACCCAGTTTCAATTTAGAAGTGTCACACATTAAATGGGTAAACTGGCTTCTCATGGGTAATGACGAACTTACGACCTGCGACTTTCAGAAACTGACGCTAGCAGTACAATGTTTGCCACTGTTTGGTTCAGGTTTGGTTTGGTTTGTTGAGACGGGGCCTCACAATGCAGTACAGACCGGCTTTGAAATCACAAAGCTGCTGAATCAGCCTCCCGGGTTGGACTTACAGGGGTATGCACCACCAAAGCTGGGACCAAAAGTAGAATTCGTAACGCTCATCTCCTTTGTTGTTAATGGTCTGAAGCAGTCAGGCTTGCCAACCACTGGGTCATACATGCTCACTAGCATTGTTTTATGCCCCGCACACTAAAGTGAAACCATGCTTACATATGAGTGAAAGCCACAAAGTGTACTGAATTAACTGTAACGGAAGTTGTGACCACAGGCAACTTTTCTCTTGAGTACAAGCATTAAATCTACACCATTTCCCTGCAAATTACCATAATCTTTAAATTTCAGGCATTACCTTCCCTCCTCAAAAAAAAAATCATGATAATTTCTCAAGTTTGAATTATAACCTTAGAGAAGGGACATGGCTGAAATGACTGTTGAGAACATCCTTCAGGAAACCCAAAGCTTAGCAAGTAGATTTCCTTCTCCGGGGTCACTACTGCCCCTTCCACTAATTAGTATCTTAACCTCACATTTTAAAAGATTATCTCAATTTGACCCTGACTTAACTTGTTAGCCTTCTCCAATGGATGAGTCGATGAAAAGCACATCACTCTAAGTGCTCATTAATTTTTCAAAGAATGAATGAAAAACTGGACATCCTGAGGCTTTTTATACAGGAAAGGTTTGTGATCAGTTTATAATCTGGGAAAATTCAATTTGTGGCCTTGTTGTCTATAATTACTAGCAAAAAAGATTTATCATGAAGTCATTTTGGCCATTGAGAGCTGCTATAACAGCTGATCATCTCAAACCGGTCACAGAGGGCAGGAACACTAAATATTAGACTTGGGAAGTAGGGTGATTGGCCAAAAAGGTACAGCCTTGGCTGCTCATGTACAAAATGAGTCAAGTTAAGAGCTCGGCTGCACTATTGGGCCCAGCAGCATGTGGAATGTGGACAAAATCAATCTGTTATCAATCAAAAACTATAGTTTTTAGCAGGGAAACTCTTACAATCTATGTATTCCATTACAAAAGTTTTCTCCTAATAGACATCAGTGCTTTACAGACATTGAAAACATGATTATCATTCTTCAACATACTATAAAGTGATAATTTACAGACCTAAATAAGCTCTGTTAGAAGTCTTTATGAGCAGAAGTTGCTTGTGTTGTTTACACTCTGGTGAGCTAGAATTTGGTCCACAATAATCACAAAGAATTGGTCCAATACAGCTTTCAGAATTTCAGAAATACTGCGAACGAACTTGTGGAGAATGACTTAATCTTTATTTTGAAGCGAAATTTATAGTTAAATTTTATTCCATTCTATGTTCCATCTAGAGCACATTTTAATTCCATCAACTTAGCATATTTCTATTTCCCCACAGAAGTTATTATTTGATGTCTTTGACTAAATAAATTTGCTCACACTGATTTATAATAGATCTACCTTTATACACTTAGTAGTTTAGATATGGGTATAGGATGATGCCTCCACAATAAGAGGTAAGACGTCTTTGGAGGGTTTCTGAAATACCTTTGTCAGCCTTACTAATCCTACAGATTTTGATGAAATGTGTCTCTTGTGGCATTGATGTAATTTATCCTTTGACTTGCTTTGGCAAACGTCATTTCAGCAGATGTGACAGAAAAAGAGACAGTGAAAACACTTGTGGGGTTTGGCTTGGCCACTTTGACTTTAACCTTTACAAAAGGACACACTCATGGAGCCACCAAGCACAACAGTGTAGCACATGGAACACGCTTAGATCTGACCGGAACATGGGTGCTGAGCCCAAACACTTGCATGCTGACAAAGAGGTGGCAGGCTATCCAACTCATGCATTGTAATAGTTAAACACTGCTGTGATTGTGATCCATTGCTGTAGCAATAGCTAACAGCTAATGTTATTAGTGGTTATCATTAAGTGTTCAAACCTGGGCTTCTTACAGACCATGATACCTATGCTAAATTGGAATGAGAAGAGATTCCATGCTACAGAGCAATCTGGGAGACAATCACTGAAAGAAAGTGGCATTTAACTAGTGCAAAGGTCATAAGGAAGACCAGGATTGCCACATTACAAACATTTTTTGGAGACTAGGGAACTGAAAACTAATGGCAAGAGATAAGGTGTATACTATAGTCTGTGAAATAGGAAGTGTCTAGAATATGCAAACAGAGGTAAATCAGGGGTTTATTCTGTGAGCAATGAAGTGGTCCTGGGAAATGTGAAAGAGGAAGGAGGGTAGGATTTCTTTCAAATATCACTATGGCTGTTAAGAGAGTACATAGCCAGGAGTCAAGGATGGAAGGGATGGAAATAAATTGCAAAGGTATTGTGTTAGTTTAGCAGGAGTTGGTAATGGTTTGGAGTATGGTAGATAGTAGCATGGGTGAAAAGAACGAGACTGAGATCAAATATGCTCTGAAGGTAAAACAGGAAGGTCTTGTTTGTAAAAATAGATGTAGCGGATAGAGTTTGGAGAATGTGTGATGGCTCCTGGCTTTTTTGCCCGAGCAAGTAGGAGCCATTTACTGACACGGTGAAGTCTAAGACAAAATGGGAGAAGGATAAAAGAGGGAGGAGAATCAAGGGATGTGGAATGACCCTGTTCAATTTTATGTCTTCCTAAATACCTAGGCAGCAATGTAAAGCAGGTGATTAAATATATGAGAAAGGATGCACTGAGAATCTAAGTTTGGTAGATAAGATGGTTGTTCCAAATTGGCCTGGTTCCATTTGCGGTATACAGGCAAGGTTTTAAGCCTCCTAAAATCACTGAAAGATTTTGTTCTAAATGAGTATGCTAACATTTGTCTTCTTTTCACTTTTTTATCCATTTTTGCCCAGGAAACCTGCCTAAAGCATGACATGAACACTGAGTTCACTGAAAACAATGATAATAACAATAATAATTGTAGCAAATAATAACATGATAGTGATTCTGTTTTGTAAAACAATGAGAAATGCAAAGACCATGATCTTTACCAAATGAAATCACAGGTAATAATTCTTTTACTAAATACAAAGTGCAAAATTATATCACATAAATGCAATGAATTACATGTTTGTGCCATATTTTCTATGCCCCAAATTTAGAAAGTTCAACTTTTAGAAGAGAATCATCATTTCCTTGCATGTTTCAAAGGACTGTTTACCAGATTGATTTGGTATTTTACTTGACACATTCAGGAGGTGGGGGAAGAAATGTTAAATATAGACAACTGGCCAAGACAATTGAAACGTAGAAAACTGAAGACATGGAGAGTATAGGGTGGTGACATGGGGAATAGGTAGGGAAGAAAGAATAAACAACAACAAAATCAACACCGGGCATGGGACCATCTGTTCCTGGAGTCCGCGGGATGCTCTGCTTTGCCTTGGATCATATAAAGCTTTTCTGTTGAGGGTGGGACTACTCCAAGGCGTTACCAGAGGCCCTGATGTATGGAGAGGAAATATGCTCCTTCTCAAAGCCAGAAGCATGCTTGGCTGAGCTAGTAATGGCCTGGGACCAGGAACTTAAGGGAGCTGCAGCTTTAAATCCTGAGAACCCAACCCTTCCTTTGTCCAGGGCTATGGTTATCAGTCCCAAGGCTAATGTTTCTGACAACCTTGAGATACACACTAATCCCCTTATACACCATAGTTTGATTAGCTTCCTGCTGACTTTGTCCCCTTGTATGATAGCTTTCTACTAACTCTGTCCCATTTTTCTCCTGCAAATAGTATATAAGATACTCTACTTTAAAAAAAAATGAATAAACTTCAATGTCAAAATGTTGGTTAAATTTTTCAAAAACTAAAAATAAATGCTGTAACAATATTAAATGCATGGAATTTTTTGTGCAGTTGATGATTTTGTAAAATGAGCCAGCCATGTTGGAAGACCATTTGATTGCATTTACTAAAGCTGAATACAGCCCAGTAATTCAACCACCGGCATACACATAAAAGAAAACAAAAAGATCACTACATATGGCTCTCTATTTGTATGTAAAAAGGTACTAAATTCCATACTCCTCAGGCTAAATACATTGGTGCTGTGATTTCTGATTATGATGTAGCTCTGAAAATAGATACCACCAAATGTCAAATATTACAATTTAATGTATATGATATCATATAACAATGTACACTTATTGAAAGATGATGCTAAAGAAGAAGAAGAAAGAAGAAGAAGAGTCTCTGCGTAACCCTGGATATCCTGGAACTCACTCTGTAGATCAGGCTGGCCTCAAACTCCCAGAGATCCCTCTGTCTCTGCCCCACAAGTGCTGGGATTGAAGGCATGCACCACCAATGCCAGACGTAAGATGATGCTTTTTAAAACACCTTATTATAAGTAAAATCATGCAAACCTTTAGAGGTTGAAGTTAGTTTTGCCTCAGCAATCCTGAGATAGAATACTGTCACTCCTTCAAATACCTCTGGTTCTACCCTGTTGTTATCAAGAGGACTTACTCCCATTTCCATGGAAGAAATGACATGATTCAGCACACATCCGTTATCATCATAGAAGCTCACAATGCAGAGGGACACATCTCAAGAATATTGGAGATGAAATGCTGTACTCCTTCATAGCTTACTTGGCATAAGACATAGCTTGTGCAAGACCTCCTAACCTCAGCTTTTCTATCTTCTTTATCTTCTCTTCTCCTAGCCCTTAGGACCTGGTCACTGAAGAGTGACCTTCTGGTTCAAGTCACTTTTCCCTATTACCTAGTCTATCTGGAGGAAGTGGGGAGAGCCCGGTACATGTGTCAAGATTTAGTGCTAAATTTCATCACAGCTGTTCTCCAGCTATCATAGATATAGATATATAGATATAGTGATAGATAGATAGATAGATAGATAGATAGATAGATAGATAGATAGATAGATAGATAGATCTTCCTCCCTTCCTCCTTCCCTTCCTCCCTGTCTCTTCCTCGCGGGGCGGGGCGCGGCGCGGCGCGGGCGGTGAAGGGAGGCCCTGTCTTAGCTTTCTCATGACTACGGCAAAACAATTGACATAAGCGATTTAAAGGAAGGAGGGTTTGTGGGCTCATGGCGTCAGTGGGTCCGGGCTACAGATGCTTGTCCTGTGCACTAGGTGGACCATGATGACTGGAGTACATACAAGAGGAGGCTGTTCATCTCCTGGTAGATGAGGAGCAGAAGGATGGACCACAGAAAGAAGCTAGGGCAAAACATAATACCTAGGAATATGTCCCAGATGAAATATTTCTTCCATCTGGGCCCAGGCCTTTCTTCCCACTGCCTCCCAACCCTGTAGTCATGTCATAAATCCACTCAGGACCCTTGTGGTCTAACCATCTTTGGACACTATTTTAGTAAGCTAATCAAGATGACAATTTAGATTAACCATTACACCTATCTTACACCATGTCTACATTTTTAAGTTAATGTTAACAGTTAAATTCTAAGATTAAAATTATTGGTTACTGTTCTTATGGCTTCATTTCAGCTACCTTTCTGTTCTTGAAACCTGAAACTCTCAATTGCAACATCAAAGTTTAGGTAACATACCCATGTTTAAAAGACTATGAAGATTCAATCAGTCTATGCAGAAGTTTCTCATTATTAGAGATCTGACATAACCCAGCTTGAAAATGCATCAAATGCATGCCTCTAACTAAATTTTCTACTAAAAAAATAAAAGTAAATAAAAAGATACTAATATATCTAATTTTTTGTCTGTGTTTGTCTAATATATCTAATTTTTTCTCTGTGTTTAATGGTCCATTTTGTTGATAAAGTCGTCTAACATGCTATATAGGTTGGATATATCAGAACATGTGTGTCCTTACTTTAGCTATTTGATGATAATCATTTTGTTATGATCTGCTACATACTCTAGAGCAATTAATTGCTTCTTCAGCTACAAAATTGAGTAGTTAATTGTTTCGCTGACCTTTATTAACTATTTAATCTTCTTCCTATTTATAATTACTCTTCATATATTGTCTTAAAAGGGTAACAAGTGAAGATTTTATATGGTATAAGAAAGATTTGTACTGTTCAAAGAAAATAAAGATGGATTTCTGTGATCATACACGCTCGTGAAATATGTGATTATATGATGTAAACGTCTTTTAGACACAAAAAGAAGCTGGGAAGAAGGAATATGTTGTCTCTACTTTACTTCCCTGTTCACCTCTCTCAGTTTTCCACTATCGCCTGAGCTGAGGAAAACTGCCCCAGAAAAGCAGCAAGAGGCTCACGCCCTAATTCTAGCATCATTTTTCTATTGGAAATAAAGATAAATACATAGCTGACACACCCAGTAGAATAGCGCTGCTCCAGGATTCCCTGCTCCAGGAGGGAAGAATCCTGTTTCTACTTGCATTGTGGCTAGACTAGAGCTGTTAGATTGTCTGCAACTTCTTAATGTTGACACTTTATACCCCTAATTCTTGAAACCATGTCATTTTTCTTTGAAGTCGAGAACTTTGCTTGACCAAGAAATCTCTGCTAACAGAACGGAAAAAGCTAATCAAAGAAGGAATGAGTCACTGTTGTCTTTGTTTTGATCTCGCTAATATTATTTGTTATGAGTAAGAGTTACATAATATCTTTACAGTATTCAAAACTAAAATCTCCCCTAAATCATATACTGAGGGTAACACAAAACTGGAAAAACAATGCTGAAGTTTAAATCTAAAATAAAATTTGAATATCTTTCTTTATGAGGCAGCTTTCCTCAGATTTGTTTATGACACAGGCACCATATAATAGAGTCAGATTCAAACGAATACAAACAACCAGTAAGTCCAAAGTGGTTCCTTGGATTCTTAGTGTCCTCAGTCCTGTGATATCTTCCCCTCTTCTCTTCAGGAAATTGGGCTGAAATGTGTCTATAGATACGACCCCAAAACGTTCAATATTTTTCCTCCTAGTTCCTATATGTTCTTATTTAAAAGGCATAGATGTCCCCCTCACCCCGTGGGTGCCTCTTTGCAGCATGTGGCTAGTGGGAGAGCTGACCCCGAGGTCATAAGAGTAAGGAGAGCCACCTCTACCCCTCACCAGCTGCAGCACTCAGGGGAGGGTGGCCCCTGCACCTAGTCTGCACGGCACAATTGAGCTGGCCATGAGGATATAGGTGTGGGAGAGCCAACCCTGAGGACATGAAAGCAGGAGAACTGGCCCTACCCATTGCTCATCACTGCATGGGGTGAACTAGGCCGGGGCAATGCTGGAGAGCTCACCCTGGTGGTAAGCTAGTGGGCTGACCAACCCTGCAGCTACTCAGACCTAGAACTAGGATTATGAGTTGGCCCACCCCAACATCCACCCCATCTGTGATCTGCTGGAGCAAGTGAAGGGGCTGGTCCTGCAGACTCAAAACTGCAGGATCTCCACAACACAGGGCAACAACAGGATATCCAGGAGGAGCCCCAGTGAGGGCCCAGCATCGATAATGTAGCAGAAACCAGAGGCCTCAAACCAGACCAATGACTCTTGGCAATGGACACTTGCAGTAAAGACATATGAATAAAAGGGTTTACTGTGTGATTAACTGTGTCACACTACAGCTTCCATGACGAGATTCATTGTTCATTTTTTTTCTTGTATTCTCTTAAATTTTATTTTATTTTATTTTATTTTGCTGGGGGAGGTAACAAGGGCAGAGGGTAGATATGAGGGAATGGGGAAATGAATGAGATCAAGATGCAAGATGTGAAAGACACAAAGAATAAATAAAAAGAAAGTTTAAAAAAAAAATATCATTCTAGTTAGGACAAAATAGACTAGGGTAAACCCCGAACCCAGAATGACAGGAATACTTGTGGGAAGAATGGGAAATGGCAACCACATGAAGACTGGGGAGATGAACTGGAAGACAAAGCATTCCAAGACTCACAGGCAGGAACTCTGGAAAGCTAGGAGAAGGCACAAAGCAGTTTGTCTGTAAAAGCCCCATGTGGGATCCAACCCTGCTGAAACCTTGCTTTCTGGTTTCAGATCTTCTGAATTATCATAAATTCCTATGGCTTTAGCCAATCTAATTTGTGGTATTTTTTATTTAGTTTCTGTGAAACTAAATGGCCATGTGCCCAGAGTCCATAAAACAAAGTTCATAAGTCAGTTCCTCAAGTACATGTCAGGCTAGTCAGGCATTACCCTATCTTTCTTTCCCTGAATTTTCAAAGTATCACAAGAAACAACATAGGAATATGGAATGTCTCACCAATAGTTCTTTGCCTTTTGAATTACATGTATGCCCCTGTGAACAGCTTATTCCTTGCCTCATCTAAACACACAGGAATGAACGCCCTGTACACAGTATAAAGTAGTAAATATTGCCCTTATTGACTGATTGAGATGCATACCAGGAGAGAGGTGGTTCAGGCAAATAAGAATAAATTAATGAAATAAATCTGCTTTTCTCCAACTGAAAGAACAAGCAGAAATTATAGTGATTTACTTGCTTGACTAATAATAATCCATAATTCATTAAAAAAAAAACCACTTCAACCTACGTGGGTGTGCATTGAAGCTGGAGTTTTGTATTAGCTTCACCTGGAGGTTAACACATTCCCTTGTTATGTATTCAAATTACACAGACCGTGCACAAAACAATGAAGGAAATTCTTAAACTTTTAACACAGTTGTGGAAATCAAGATAAAATAATAAGGAACAAAAGTATTAAATGTTCACTGTCCCCCTTTTTTTATTCCAAAGGAACGATTTAATCTTTAAAGCAATTCAGTGAAGTGGGTCTTATTATCACACTCACTTTTAAATGAAGAAACTGAGATACAAAGAAATTAACTAACCTATCTAAGACTACATGGATAGCCTGAGATGATATAGCCAAATTACTTGCAAAGTGTGTGTGGATACTCAGAATTTGACAGTTGTGGAAGTTTTATTTCCTGGTGGTAGTGAGAAGGACATGTGTATAAATGAGATTTCATGGCAAAGTCACTCAGTAGAAAGAACAGAATTTGCTCATTATCTCACTTAACAAGACAGCAATAATAAATTGAATGGAAGCAAATATACCAAACAAAATCAGACATATTAATAAGAGAAATGACTGTTTATGTTAATTTGTGTATATAACAACTGAAATAGCCTGTTATTATTTTTTGATTTAACACAGAAAACCACTTTCTCTTGGACTTGGTATCTTATTTCAAAGATATATTAGAAGTTAAAGAAAAATCTACATTGCTTTTGAAGAGAAGTCTTGTAAAGACTGTAACTGGGACTGGTAAGCTGATCCAGTGAGTAAAGGTACTTGTCCCACAGCCTGGTGACCTGAGTTTGATCCCTGAAACCTACACAAAGAAGGATGGAGTAAACTGACTACACAAAGTTGCCCTCTGACCTCCACAAGTGCATAATCACACACACACACACACACACACACACACACACACACACACACACAC
>CABHPR010130746.1:0-20165 GCA_902168415.1 Peromyscus melanophrys
GGAGATACCTTTTGGGTCTAGAGGGGAAACTCAGCAGTTAAGAGCATAAACTGCTCTAGTAGAGGACTCAAATTCAGTTCCCAGAACTTACATCTAAGTGTCTCAACAACTACCTGTAACTACAGATGTAGGGGACCTGACACCTTCCTCTGGCCTCCATTGGTACCAGCACACAGTGTGTGTGTTGGGGATATCTTTAGAGAAGAGGCCCCCAATTTCATTGTGTTGGTCCAATTTTCAAAGGAGCTCACTGCCCAACAAGGACAAAAGAATCAATAAGAATAAATAGCTGGCACATGTACTCTCAACTCACAGGGTTGAAAAGTCAAGATACTGAGTGCCAAGACAAGATAATAAGAACACAATGAGGAGGAAATGTTCAAAGGCAAGAGGTGCTGTTTCTTGTCTGTTATCGTCATAGCCCAAGACCTGATCTTGCAGAGAGATGCTGGCTGCCTATTGGGGAGGTAGAATCATGACACAGGCAAGGTTGCCCATTATCAGCAGTGGATCTGAGGTTTTGAACTTGATGCGTGTTGTATGCTAGCACACAGGTTGTTACTCATTTCTGCTTTGTGAGTCTGGCTATTCTTTCAATGTTTCTTCAAGCTTTGAACCAAGATGGACACTGGAAACACAGATAGGATAAAAGATTGGTTCTTAACTAGATTATACCACGAAGGGGACACTGGAAGGCTATCCAAGAAGCAATAAAGCCATTTATACTTAGACCTTCAGTTTCTGCTCTTTAGTTCTGAGATCAGAGAGAATGGGGAAGAATTGGGGAAGCAGTGGCATTTTACTTCCTGTTGCTACTTTCACAGGAGGCTATGGAACCCTTTGTGACTATGTTTGTGTGGCCCAGCAGTGTGGAAATCTGTACATCTCTCCCAGTTTGAACTGAGTAAAAACCATCAAAGAGAGATAATGGTTCTTGGCAGAATGAGTTAATTCATCAGACATAGAAAACTAAGTAAAGTATGTTATTCAGATTTAACTTTGTGTGTGCACTGACTTCAGAAAATGAGCAAGTGTTTATCATTCGATTTGATCATTCAATTTTGTTTTCGATGCATTTTGCTATTCATTATCCCTCCACCAGAGGGTGGAGGAAGGAAGGGAGAGGAAATGTATGAGCTGTCCCTGCTAGAAGTTTCAGCAACAGGCAGTCAAAGAGGAAGAGTGATGACCACAGGGCAAGGGATGCAGGAGAGATGGACAGAAGCATCCTGACTACTTCTGGCCCAAGTGAGAGTCTGGTGTCTTTGTAAGGACATTCCTCACCTACCATTATTGGGGGGAGGGGGTGATAACATCATCAAAGCCAAATATCTCCTTCCAAGTCTACAGAGACAGGGTAGGGAGAGCTATCTATAAAGCAGTGTTTACAGGCTGGCTATCCACCTGTCTTCATGCCTTTATGTAGTAAGAGAGAATAAGCGAACATGTGACATGCTAAGTGGAGCTCCAGTCAGCACTCTGAGAAGCACTGTTACAGGCTCATCTTACCTTTTCAAGTATTCTTTTGTTCATTATTCCATTCATTCTTTTGTATCTCACACACTCACGTGTGTGTGTGCACGCACACACACGCACACGCACACGCACACGCACACGCACACGCACACGCACACGCACACACACACACACACACACACACACACACACACACTTCCTACTTCATGCCAAGCCCTGTGCCAGATGTAGGGACTGTAAGGAGCCAAAAAACAAAAAGCAGAGACCCAGCTTTGTGCATCTTGTGGTTTCCTGGACTTCTGTGCACATAGCATTCACTCAGAGGGCTGGTTTAAAGCAAGGCTCAGCAGTGGCTTCTCTTCTTCCAGAATCAGAATATTCAAGAGTGGACCCAAAAGACTATGCTGCTTAGTATGGGCACCACAGCTTAAGCAACTCTTTTATCTAAAAAGTCTTCCATTTCTTCAGTAAGCATTTCTGAGCCCTTTACCAAACCCAGGCATAATGTTAAGTACCAGAAATGCAGACAAAGCTAAGACACGTTCTCTGCCCTCAAGGACTTTATCCCCATACTGTCCTGAAAGAGAAAATTAAAATGTAATGTTGTACGTGCCTTAGCAGAGATTTCTAAGGAGTGTTAGAAGCACAGGGAGGCACGGGGTTGGTCTTGTAGAGAGTGGGGAGGAGAAGGAAGGAAGACAGGAAGGGAGGCACTTTCTGGGCTGAGGGAATAGAAGGTATAGAGGGGACACCTTACTGAACATCCCCTCCCAGACCTCTAATAGTTCTCCAGGTGGGCTTCTCAACTCAGCGTCGATCACATGCTGTGAACAGGGTCACAAATGACCACACACAAGCCCCTTCTGGAACAGAACAGAGACTGCCATGCAAAAGGATGACATTTCATGTTAAAATTTGGATGTCCCGTCTTTTTGAAAATGTAAAAGACAGAGAAAGATCTGTACAAGATTGGATCCCTCAACCTCCTGTCATGGAGGAAGGACCCTGTTCTCCCTGAGGATTATGGGCAGCTGATGGTGAGTCGGGAGCGCAAGACATTTCTTTTAGTGGTGTAGCCACTGACCAGGTGCTCAGGATTCCATGTTCCTGATAGCAACCCTTATGAGACTCTTTGGAGCATCAAAAATAAAAACAAAAACAAGAAAGTAGAAGTGGGGCCTGCTTGGGAAGTGGAAGGGGACTAGTATGGGTGGAGAAGATAGGAGAGAGAGCAAAGGGTGACTATGGTCAAGATATTACTACATGGGTGTGTGAAGTGTCATGGTGAGAACACAATTATATATAAGTAATACAGCTGATACAATTTAAACATTGTTATTAAAAGATGAAGCAGCCTTAAAACCCCAGGTCTATGTAGCCTAGATTAATAGAAAAGGAATGTGTAGTAACCACCCGAATGGGCCCCTTCCCAATCTGTCCAATTATCTTACTTAACACACTGGCTCTGGAAACATTGTCCCTGCAAGCCTCGTGGACTTCTCAAAAATCTCTGCCTGTGTGGAGTGCCTATCCACGGCTAGAAGGTGAACTGGTCTCCTGAAAGGGCATGTCTCCACACACCGTGGTCCCAAGTCTACATGCAAACATCCCCAACATCAATGAGCAAAGTCCAGGGCTTTCTCACACAGCATGAACATGGCAATAGCCTAAGTCACAGTCAGGTGGAGGGCAACGTCTCTGCCACAGTGGGGTTCCTATTGTAGGCCCACTTGGGATTCCCAAGGGTCTTCTCACAAGGCTTTGGGTGCTGGCCACAGGCAGAGGCCTCTTAGTTGCAGTATAAGCTTCACATATCATTCAGACTCACAGTCCACAGACTCATGTTGCTCACCCTTCAGAATGCATTTCAGAAGGCAGGCAGAAACCAGCTTTTCTATCTCTTTAAAAAAAAAAAAGGCACTAAGCAATGCTGGGTACACATTCCTACCCACTGTCTACTGTCTAGAACTGAGAATTATTCTGTTTTTTTCTTTTTAATATAAAACATAAGCTTCCAGGTTTAGGCAAGCTCTCTCTATGCCCTGCCATTCATGTGGCTGTGATAAGCCGATGATTTTGCTTGACCAGGTGTGTGCACAAGCCAGCACTCATATTGATGTATTCCCTTTAGTGTCCAGTATTATGTTGTTTTATTCTAATGCCACTCATTCACCCTGTAAGGAATAGTAAAGGGCACAAAAGATGTATAACACCTGCTCATTGCTCAAAAAGCAATCAGAATGTAGAATTGAAGAAATGTAGAAATGTAGAGAGTATAACTGGTGATGGGGTGAGCAGAGGCTGTTCCAAAGCTCTGCCCTGTCACTGAGTCATCCCAGATGTTGTCTTAGCCATAACAATCCCACTTTATACATGCTGATACTGAAAATAATGGAGATTGTTGGCACACTGTGCAAAAAGAGCCTAACTTAGTCTTTGAAGGCAATTTGTGGTGAGGGAGGCTTCAGAGCCAATGACCTTTTCCACTTTTATTGCAAAGGGGAAAGAGCCCAGGGAATGCATACTACAGCGGAAGTGGAGGCTGATTCAGGGTCACGTAAGACAGACACTGTGACTGTGGAGAGCGGGACGTCAGATGAAGGGAGGCTGGAGTGGGCATTAGAAGGTGGAAAAGATGCGAGTGGTGGAGAGGAAGGGAGATGCTTGTGCTGTGGGAGGTTCTGTATGTTAAATGTGTTGCTCTGATTGGTTAATAAATAAAACACTGATTGGCCAGCATCCAGGCAGGAAGTATAGGTGGGGACAAGGGGAGAGGAGAATTCTGGGAAGTGGAAGGCTGAGTCAGAGAGACACTGCCAGCCGCCACCATGACAAGCGAGATGTAAGGTACCAGTAGGCCACGAGCCACGTAGCAACTTATATTACTATAGGTTAATTTAAGATATAAGAACAGCTAGCAAGAAGCCTGGGCCATTAGGCCAAACAGTTTAAATAATATAAGCATCTGTATGTTTATTTTATAAGTAAAGACTGCCGGGGCTTGGTGGGACCCAGAGAGAAAACTTTAGCTACACGCTTGGAGAGGATCAAGTCACAGCATCAATATCCCCTTAACCATACTCTACGTGCCCATTTTCTGAGATGGAGAGCAGAGCTTCTGTATTCTGTACTCTGTGGTATGACTTTTCCTGGGGCAGCATGAATGAACATAGATAGGGCCCCAGATAGGGCCCCAATGACAGGCCAATACAATGATGCCACCTGAGTCTAGCTTAGTGAACTACTGAGTCTATAACGGGGTTACTACAGGAATATGAGTGAGGGGATACTCAAAGGCAGCTACGTCACCAAAAGGCCCATTGTAGCATAAAAGCTGCCTCCTGGGAGCTCCAGCTCGGCTCTCCAAGCAGCTTGACAGACTCTCCTGTCCCCAACAACTGCTCGCAGCTTTGATAGCCTTGGGAAGGGGCGTGCATACTTTTATTAGTACCAGGAGTTTCCTGAACCTTCAGAGGCTCCTTTATTTCCTGTCTTATGAGTGTCTCTTCTCCATTGAGAAGGGATTGTCTCAATCCAGAGGAAATGGCTACAATGCTCACCCAGCACACCCACACCATGCCCCCAGCTGAGGGCAGATGTCTACAGTTCTCTGGTTGATATGACAAACTGCTAGAGCTCCTCTATCTTCATCCATGTTCTCACAACAGGACACACGGGTGTTGACGCTGGTGTGCAGTCGACTCTCGGTTCTCTTTCTGAACGGGGCCTTATTGATAACTACCTCTTCCTCTGGGTAAATACCTCTAGTGTGATGAGGGAGATGGCTGTTGTCTTCTCAGAGCCTTAGGGCAAAGTGGTCCCCTGAGCTGTTTGGGAAACTGGTAACGTTCATAGATGAATTCAGTCACTCAAAGCATCCATCACTGCCTTCCAGGCAGTGGATGTCCCATCATGCCCCTTCCACACCACACAGGCAGCTGCTGCTATCACACTCTTTCCAATGTGACCTCAAACTCCCTCTCACTTCAGCATTCTAAGCGGCTACTGCAAATTGGTCAGAGTTGACTCCAGAGATGAAATCCATTTGCCATTACAGGGCATTGCAATAGGAACTGAGGGAAAGGAAGCATACCAAACATTGATTCTCCCTTAAGGGGCTCGGGGTCTTGAAGAGTAAATAGGCTTGAACAAAGAGATGATAAAAAGATTCTCTCTCTCTCTCTCTCTCTCTCTCTCTCTCTCTCTCTCGCTCTCGCTCTCGCTCTCGCTCTCGCTCTCGCTCTCGCTCTCACTCCTCTCTCTTGCTCTCACTCTCTCCTCTCCTGCCCTCCCTCCCCTCCTTTCCCTCCCTCCTTTCCCTCCCTTTTCCTATTTTCTTCTCATTTCCTCGCCCCCTTTTCTCTTTCTCATGCATGTTCATTAGAGGGAACTTCTCCTGAACTTCCCTCTTGTTGTAGGTAAAATTCCAGCTGGAGCCTTGTAGGTTCTGTCAAACAAGAGGATTCAAGCAGGAACCAGAAATGCAGGTGGGCTGAAGACATGCCACAGATGTACCGTGTGTGGTGCAATAAAAGGGGATTGGATTCTCCAGGTTCACATGTGAAGATCTGGATTCAAACAACAGACTTATTCAGATAGTCTTGGAAGTGTCCAAGCGTCCTTCTGCCTTGTGTGTTTCTGCATGCAAGTGCATACATCTGTGCAGAGATCCATGAACATATATGTTGTACATGCACATGGAGGTCAAAGTTCAGCCTCTGATGGTGTTCCTCAGGAGTCATCCACCTTGAGTTTTTTGTCTGTTTGTTTGTTTGTTTCTGAGATAAGCCTCTTGGTGAGATCTGGGGCTCGTGGATTCTGCTAGGCTAGGCTGGCTAGCTAGAGAGCCCAGAGATCCACCTGGCTCTGGCTTTCCAGGTTTGAAAATGTGCACCATCACTCCTGGCTTTGCAGAAAATGGAGGATTGAGCTCAGATCCCCATGCTTGTAAGACAAGCATTTCATCATCAGAGCATCTCCTGGACCCCTAGGACTTCAGAGATAGAAGCGCCTTTCTGACCTTCAGGTCGGAGATGGTCCTTAAACCAACCAAGACCAGGAAGGCAACAGCACCCCACCCCAATGTGAAATAGCCACATGTTGTACAGAAATGCCAACATGTTCATTCAAGAGTCCGGCATGTTTAAGGAGAGCTTACTGTTAAAGACAGAAGACCGCCTGTGCTCATGGTGTGTCCCAGCTAGGAGCACCTGCAGATGAGTCAAATAAAGCAATTGACTTCATGAGTGTGCTCAAGGGCCAGGTCTCCAGGAAAGCATGCAACCCATAGGAGCCAGCTCTAGGTAGGGACATAGGTAGGGGGTCTGAGCTGAGTACAGAAGTTTGTGATGGTTGTGTTCTAGGCAGAGGCCTGCTGAAGAGACACAGGTATGTGTGTGGCTAGAGCCAGATTGTGTTCAACATTCTAAGCCAACACCTGCAAACTTTAAGCAAAGAAGTGCTTCTTCAGACTTTGATTTCCTCAAAGGGAGTCAGATACTGGTCCTGGTCTCCCCCTCCTTAGAGTAAAGGGTAGTGAGTAAGTGGGAGGTGGTGTTTTGCCATACAGCAGCCTGAAGGCTTTGGGCTGGAGTACAATGGCCTCTGCTCCATTACTCCTATATCCAATATAGGGTGAAGACAGGCAGGAAACAGGGCAAGAGACACTGGGAGGAAGGGAAGGCCGATGGCATATGGATGGGTGGCTGTAATACGTGGTTTTGGGGGCCCATAGGTGAATCTCTGTGAAAGCTGCTGGCTGATCTAGGCAGGGCATGGAATTCTGGAGACCCTGTGCACAGCAGGGAATCGTGCAGCTCTTCTAGCATGGAAGCCAGACAGTATATGGAGTCCAGTCTGTCCATATGGGGGGATGGCGTTCTCAAATTCCCACTTCCTTCTCTTATGCTTATACAGTGCCCCTCCTGTACTCCTTGCTCACAGGCGTCTATTTCTTTCAGGATAATGGATATGTAGCATATGTCCATTATCGCAGTAGTTGGTGGACTGAGACAGGAGGATAGCCATGAGTCTGAGGCAATAGCTGCCACACAGTGAGTTAGAAACCAACCTGGTATATATAGAAAAATCCTGTGGAAAAAGAGAAGGGAGGAAGGGAAGAAAAGAGAGACAGGAAAGGAAGGAAGGAATAAACAAGAGAAGGAAGGAAGGGGGAAGGGAAGGAGGGAGAGAAGAAATGCTGTCCCGTCAGCCCCAGCTCTGTCTCCTCCTCGGAGCCATCTTTGCTTTCTTGATCCACTCTTCTCTGCATCTCAGTCCCAAGCACTTTCCACTCAGTCATCTGTCCCACACCCTTTAGTCACAGTCTCTGTCTCCTCTGCTCACTGGGAGAAACGGTTGGAGGTCCATGACCTTGGCTTATTCAGAGTCTCATTATCATCACCACAGAGTAGTGTGCAGTGGTGCTAACCAGTAGAATGAATGAGTGTTGCACCAGCAATGGCAGTGTGGAAGGCAAGGCTGCCTGTGGCTGTGGGACTGGGGGACACCCTGATTCTTTTGAATTCTGGGAGTTCTGGGAGACTGTATTTCAAATCCCCATGTGGTTATGATGTGTGGCTGAAAAGCAACAGAGTAAAAGCCAGATGTGAGTCATTCCTGCAACTCTGGATAATTCTGAGAGCTCTGGGTAAAGTATCAGGCACCTCTGTTTTGCATGTGTATTATGTATGTGTGTGCATGTATATATGTTTGCATGTATATGTGTGATTGTGGTCTGATCGTGTGTGTGTGTGTGTGTGTGTGTGTGTGCGCGCGCGCGCGCTCAGGTGCACACACATATATGCCCATCAGCAGAGAAGAGAGGAGGACATGGGAAATCCTTCTCTGTCAGTCTCTGCTTTGTTCCTTTGAGACGAGGTCTCTCACTGAATCTTGAACTAAGCTGATGGTCAGCAAGCCCCAGCTATCCTCCTGTGTGTGTCTCCCACAGCACTGGAGTTACAGGCTCATGCATGGCCTTGCCAAGTGGGTACTAGATTCTAAACTCAGGTCATGATTGTGCAGCAAGTACTCTAACCCACTGAAGGAGCTGTCTTTTTAAGGAAAGCATCACTAAAGCCTGGCTTCTTCACTGCAGATGTGTGAGCTGCGTCTGCTTCATACATGTTGATGCTCCTCTTTGGAACCTCAGGTTCATTCAAAAGATTGTGAAGATAACATGGACCACACACCCACTGTTATCATGGGGAGGGAGGGACTACATGACAAAGGGATTCACATCTCCTTTCCACCCAGAGCCATGGGGGAGACTTCCCTTCTTCTGAGATGAGGAAGTGGCTCTCAGTTGGGGTATACTGGTCTGAGTATTTCCAGTTTGATTCCTAGACATCTGTGTGCTGGTGGGTTCTCCTCATCCTCTGGTCTGCCTGCAGCTACCTTCCAAGGCATGGTGGCAGCCCTCCTTGCCTGCCTTGGTACATGTCATCTGGTCACATGGCCCTGCGCATAGGAAGCAGCTTGCTGTACTTCCTGCTAGCTTGGTTAAGGGATACCAGGTGCTCAGGTTACTAGACATTTCTTTCCAACACTTGTAGCCCTGTCTGTGCTCTTTGGTACATCCTGGCCAGTCATCCTCAAAGCACAGGAAAAAACAGTACAGTCTGAACCAGACAGGTTGAGGTTAATGAAATTGTCACCCAATGACTGGGCACCTTTTAGGATCCTCATCAAGTAGAATTGTCAAGGGATTCTCTGAGATTATCTTTTATTTTATGTACTTCAAGTACTGCATTTTACAAAACTTCATGGGAACAGAGATACTAAACAAAATTAAATTTTGTGTAATTATAATACAAAAGATAAATTTCCCATCTTTTTTTGTGAACATATCAACTAAGACTTAGTAGGTACGTTTGCTGCTTTATAACATGATTTTTGTACTTACTGTAGCAGTCAGACTACTTCTGTTACACATTCTTAACGGCTTCCCAAAGGATCCTATACATCCATAATCTGCCTCACATACACAGCGTCCTTTTATTGGATGTCAAATTTATAGCCTTTTTGTCTTCTTAAGAACAACATGCGATAATTGTCTTAAAAGCTTTTTTAAAAAAATAAATCCTTCTTAAATGGAGTGGATTTTTGCTTGGCTTTGTTTAATATTTTAAAATTACATTTGTTTATGTTCCTTGTGTAAGTGTATGCATGCATGTATGGGGGTCAGAGGACAACTTGCAGGAGTTGGTTCTCTCCTTCCACTTCGTGGACCCTGGGGAGCAAACTCAAGTAGTTAGACTTGGCAGCAGGTGCCTTTAACTCCTGAGCCATCTCACCAGCCTAATTTCAGAAACTTTTAATCTGATTTCATGAGCAATAAGATCAATAGAACTATTTGCAGAGAGCTTAAATGTAATAATTAGTATAGCAGGATTCTGATCACTTGCCGGATCCTGGTACTGACAAGCATTTGCAGAATGAACTTCTGTGTCTGGTTATTTTCCAGATGTTCAATGTGGGGTGCTAAAAGCAGAGTCTCTGGGTCATTAGAGCAAGCCAATGCCATTACTCATCTGAAAGGGCTTTGGAAAATCAGAAGTGCTGGGGAAAGGCAGGGTGATATAATTACCCAGGCTTCTCATCCATTAACATAAACATACCGTGAATACAATGTGACTAATTAATCTTTAATGTCTTCCTGTGAGGGTGGTCATTATCTATGAATGGATCTCTTTTCAGGATGGGAAAAATTGAAATCACAAGGCTAAGTTTATCCCAGGCACCAATATGTTTGCATGGCTAACTCGTCTCACATGGTCCAGTCCATAAGGGTGGACATAAGAAAATCCTTGTTTGTAAGGATAAAGGCCAACCCTGTTTGTGCAGGGGACAGTCAAGGCTCCATGGTGACAAGCAGTAAAAACCCACTTCTCTGAGTAGTTTTTGTTTCAGTTTATCTCTGGATTCAAGGACTTGAATTGGCATTAAGATGGGGGCAGGGCCTCTTGATCATTAGGCTTAGCTTTGTAGTCAGACACAAATCAGCCCAACAACACTAGCACCCCTCACTGGCCCAAAGTCCAGTGGAAGGAAGAGGAACCTCCCTTTCCCATCCGCAATATAAAATCTTGGTGCTGGTGTCATTGAATGAAAACCTGGGCACATGCTCATTTCTGAATGTGTGCATTGGTGAAATTATTAAGGCCACTCCACGTAGTTAAAAGGGAGGTTTATTTTGTGGGGTAACTTACAAGTGAAGGGATTGGTTACAGGGTGTGGCGCAGTCCAGTGGTGTTCTCTGGAGAACTCTGCTCGGTCTACCTCCAGCGTCCAGGGTCCAGGAACCAAGAGAGGCAGCCCATCCAGATCTCGGGTCTTCAGGGTCCTCTCTCGGTCCTGTCTTGTAGGCATGACAGTTACCGAAGCCTCAATGGGGATTGGAACTTCCAGATCAAAGCTACATGTGTGAAGCAGCCAGGATGTTAATATCTCATGATTGCCCCAGATGTAGTCAAATGATCGTCCTTAAAACTTGGAGGGTGAGAGTCAGCAAATGATCGCTGGCTTGAAGCATCTTTTTCCATGGCAGTACCACCTTGAACATACCTGTGCTCATCTAGTCATCCTGCCCAAAGGACATGGACACTGGGGAGAATAGTTGCCCCCAGAAGAAACCAGTATGTTATCACTCACAGAATGGAGATCAGGTGCTCAAGAGCAAAATGAGACAGGTGTCCTCCTACGGCATGCCTCTGTAGCAGGAAAAATTCAGAGAGGAGGGAGCCCAACCATTGTAGACCATGTCCATGTACTGAACTGGAAGAGTCTTCAAAAGAGAAGTAGACAATATCAGAGGTCAAGGTGGGCAGCAGGTTTGAAATTGCAGCGGATTCATTAGCTAGAGCCATGCAAGGTTTTTGATAATGCCTGCCCAGCCAGGAGCAAACCTGTGCCCATAGAACGATTGGAACAGTGCTGTCGACTTGAATGGGTGTCCCTTGAGGCTGCTTTCTGAAGTGTGTTAAGTCTAAGGACCCGTCAGTCTCCAGGCACCTGTACACTCTCCCTCCCAATGACAAGGCAGTCCCTGCTCGGCTCACTCAATCTACTGTGCACAAACACTTTCACAATCCCAGTTGGGATCTTGGCTACAGATTTGCTAAGCCCACATCACCAGATGGTCCCATCTTCTAATTGGTTCCATCTCCTCTAGTTTTTGGCAGAAATGAAGCTTTCCTGGGCCTGAAGAAGGGAAGCCAGGGGGATCCAGGATCACAAGAAGGAGGCTTTAACCCAGGCTAAACAGACTGAGATCCTAAGCTGGTGCTTATCCAAGGGAAGGGCAGCATGGTTCTCTTTTGCAGGAGGTCATGAAGTGACAGTGTTCTGTCATTCTCCAGCAAGGGATTGTCATGGCTGGAATGAGATGCAGCTGCAAAGGCCAACTGATCTAGTGCAGGATGTTCATGAAGTCATTAGTTTTTTACAAGCTTAGTGGTAGGTGCCATTATTATTATTGTTAGACAATTCTTTATCTCTCTCCTCCAATTCGGTGATTGATTCATATTGTGCCTGCTCATGTGACTCCCTCTGGAAAATTGTCTATTCATAGACCTGTTTCAAGCAAGACCCATGGAAGAGCATGCCTGGATAGCCCTGCCAGTCCTGGGAGAAAGAGAAGCACAGGTGTCAGTGGTGGCCAGACAAACTCATGCACTCAAGTCACAAGCAGAGCGACCTGCAGACCTGCCAGTGCTTTAGGGAGTACATATTGTTGCACATCATGTAATAGGTGCTGCCCATCGATAGAAGCAACCACCAAGTATTCAACACTAGACTAGTCACAAGAGAAACACTGGAGGATGATAGTTCTGGTCTCAGTCTCTATAAACCGGGTATTCTAGTAAGGGAGATAGACAATAAACACACTTCAATTTTTCAAAAATTATTTTGATTTTCCTTTTATTTATACTATGTGTGTGTGCATGTATGCCACATGCCTTGAGATCAGAAGAGTGTATCAGATCCCCTAGAGCTGGATTTCTAGGCCATTCTGAGCAGCCCAGTGTAGGTGCTAGGAACCTAACTCTGGGTCCTCTGCAAAATCAGGACACCCAGGGGTACAGAAGCCCTGGGCATTCAAGTAGAGGCTAGGATTCCTAAGCACTCCTCACAGAGAGCGCATGCAGTTGGCTACACTTTCTGTCTTGACAACAGATTGTAGAGTTGTTTCTTATCAGGATAGCAGGAGGTATGTGCGTGCGTGCATGCATGCGTGCATGCATGCTGTGTACATGTGTGCCTGCTTGTTTCATTCTTTCACAGGAAAAGAACTACATTCTCCTAGATATCTCTTTCCAAGCATGTGATTGCAAAACGGATACTGGGTTTGAATTTCGTGTGAAGAAAATGTTAGGTTGAAGAACTTCACCTTCTCTCTCTGTCAAGTTCCCTTTGTTAATTGAAGTGGTTGACTGGAGAGGAGTCTGAGCAAACAGGACACAGTCCAGCATCCCTCATTTCTCCTGTGCCGCAGCTTCCTGGAGAGCAAAGAACATGACCTCCCAGCTCTCTGCTCTCTGCTGACTCTTCAGTACAGACAAGAAGAGCCAGCATGGGAGTGGAGGGTACATGGATGGAAACTTACAAAGGCATACGGGTTTCTGTGTCTCTAGAACCCAGGCAGGTCTTAAGTTCAGAAATCTGCTTGACACAAGTTGTCCTTTCTAACATTTCTTCCTTCCTCCAAATTGACTCCCAGTGCCCTTGGATGTTGTTTCTACCTTGAACCCAAAGTCTAGGGAACAGATTCCTTTTGGGTTACATGTAAATTTCTCAGTGGCAAAGCCCAGGCATTCATCCTTGTTTCTTGCAATCTATGGTGTGTGATGGTCTTCACACCCCTATCAGTGACGCTTACTTTACAATCCTGTGTTCGTTTAGCTTCGCTATTGGGGTTATTAATTTTAAGTAGCCATGAATGGACAGTGGTTATCACGGTAGACAATACAGACCTAATGTCCAGAATATTCTAGAAAGGAAAAAAAAAGCAAGCCTACAAGCTTTAAAACAAGGGCAAGCTTCCATATCAAAAAAACAGAAAGCAAAATAAGGCTGCTGTAAAGCATGCTGAGCGAAGGGGAAGGCAGAGTTTTGCA
The DNA here is from genome assembly GCA_902168415.1 of Peromyscus melanophrys. NCBI lineage: Eukaryota > Metazoa > Chordata > Mammalia > Rodentia > Cricetidae > Peromyscus > Peromyscus melanophrys. The sequence continues at coordinate 13,596 of CABHPR010130746.1, forward strand.
GTTACAAGAACTTCAGATTAATTTTAAGTACAATTCAGTTAATAATGGTAGGATAAATATAAGATTTCACTTTTTTAGAAGTCACCAAGATTCTCTGCGGGGAACTGATAAAGCGGTGTAAAAATGATGTGTGACAGTCAGTGTTTGCTGCATGACAAAATACTACCAATGTCTCAGTTACTTATAACAAAAACTTAACATCAATTACTGCCTTCAAGTTGACTGTGATTCACCTGTCTTCAGCTGGACAATCTGAACTCCCAGAAAGATAAAGTCTACTCTATGTATCTCTCTCAGGAGTAAGAGTACAGGAAACCAAATGTCTGGTGGAGAATCACTGGGGTTAAGGCTAAGCTTTACCATGAATAGACATTTTTTCTACTCAGCATCATGACCTGAAATATTGCATTGATTCAAGGAAAGTCACATGCTTGAACCCACGAGGCAGAATGACAAAGCCACATGACAAAGAGGATGGGTGCATAATTCCCTAGTAATGACTCAGAATGCCACAGAGGGGGACAGAGAGACCAGTTCAGAAGCAACTGCAGTACTGGACAGGAAGGATGATGGTGGCATTGTGCTTCGGACAGTACCTGCCATCCACTCAGACACCACCACTGTCCTGTGAGGTCATTTCTCATTCCTTCAGTAACACATTGTTTATTTTCTTTTTATTTCATCAGCCCCCTTTTAAAGGGCTCTTATGGTCCCTTTTGACTTCCTACTTTCTGTACGCCCCATAAAAGGCCAGAACCAACTGTCGAGACCCTCAGCCCTCGGAGAGCAGACAACAATAACAGAACTGTATAGCCCAAGCGCCTAGAACAACAAGCCATAGATAACCCCAGGGTGGGATAATAGTTAAGAATGAGGATTTTGGCTTTCCTAATTTTGGATCCCAGGTGATTTTTCTAAGCATCTTAACCTCTCAAAGCCCTGGTTTCTCATTTTGTAAAGCAACAGTGATGACACATTCCTCTTAGAGCTGTGTGGACTGAAGGAGATAAACTTAGAAAGTGCTTAGCATAAGACCTGGAGGAGAGTAAGTACCAAGTAAACGGGAGCTATTATTGTTTGTTCAATTTAATTGTTTGCGATGACAAGCTCCTTTGGAGATGCCCTCCAGAGTCTTCATCAGACAAATCCAATGTTCTTAGCGAAATGGAGGGCATGGAGAGTAAGAACGCCCTGGATGGGGTTCTGAAATTTAGTTAGGAAATATCTAGACCCAAAGCCTCTTTGATGCAAAAATGACAGGGCAACAAAACCCCAAAATAGAGCCACCCCACTCCCTGATTCCTTTTACCATCTGCCAGGTGGTGCTCTGCGGCTCTCTGGGTCTTGCTTGGAGTCTGCTTCCTTAAAATAATAATACAATTTAAATTTGGCCCTGCATTTACCCAGGCACAACAAGGCAGCCTCCATCAGTTAAGTGCATAGCTCATGCTGCCAGGGTGATATATAGGGCGGTTTTAACTAGTTCCTTACAAGGGAGGTGCTGATCCAAGAAAGTGGATTCTAGTATAAAGACTAATCTAAACCCAATGTTTAAAAAATATATGTGGTTTGAGATTGTTTCTGAAAAGTAATTTTTTTTGTTTGTTTTGGCCTTTTAGTAAGTAAGACAACATCGTGTTTCTAGCTTAATATGGCATCTTGATCATCAGGATTGCATGAGTCCAGGGGTGACGTTACACAATGGGGCTGTCTGAAAGTATAGATGGAACTGGGGATGTGGGAGCAGATGATTTTTCAGTTATGAGAGTGATGGGGGGCTGGAGTGATGACTCTGGGGTTAAGAGTGCTGCTACTCTTGGAGGGCCTGCCTTCAGTTCCCAGCACCCATTTGGGCAACCTACAGGTACCTCCAGTTCCAGATCCCATGCCTTCCGCTGACCTCTACAGGCACCTGCACACATGTGGAATACACAAACACCAGAGCTGTAGACAAACATAAACAAAAAACAAAGTAAATTTTTTAAGTGATGGAGAGTGAGCTTGGTAAGTTTGGAGATCTATATGAACCTTTGTACAAATCAAACCTTCTAGAAGATGGATTTGGGAAGAGTAGCTTGGCTTAGAGCTACAAAAGATAAGGAGATCGTGCTTAAAAGACAGAATCGTCCAGTTCTATCAGACCATTCACCACGTTCTCTTCTTCCAACAAAAGACTGACTAGAATCATCTTTGGCCAGTGTAAAGTCACCTGCTGTCCAGTTGTGCCTTCACATCCTCACATCTACACCACAGATTCCAGTGCAGTCATAGCAGTGAGGACACTGGGAACCCACTGGCTGCTGAGGGGTTCCCATTAGAAGTCTGGAGTTCTAAAAATGAAGCCAAGTTTCTTGGGAGTGTGGGTGATGAAGGTTGGTAGTCTGGTCATCTGTTTGGTTATGATGGAGTAAATAAGGAGAAGAGCTGCTGTTGCTCAGGCTGGTGATGCCCAGTCAGTATCTTCCTGGGTCTTGATAATTTCTAAAAGGGAGAGGAGATGGAGGGCTATGGCGTGAATGTTGGAGGAGCTAGAAGTGGGAGCAGAGATAGAGCTTATTAAACTACGCCATATGTGTGTGTATATGAACCTCTCAAATGATTAGTAAAAATATCAAATGAGGTAAAATAACAAGAGAGAAGAACACAGAATTTCCAAACTCCATAGAGTCCTTGTTTTCACTGACTTCTCTATGTCTCCAGAGACTCATTGCCTGGCTCAGCTCCACCCTTACCCGTGGCCAAGTGAATCATTAAGAGTGCAGAGCAGTTTGCCTGCAGCCACTTGGGAACCAGGAGCAAGGTTGTGTGGTTCTTTCCATGCTCTTCACCAACACTGAGAGCTAGTTTTCCAAACGGTGCCACCACCCAGAACAGGGACCCTCCAGACTCAGACGCTGGACAGACCCTTGCCCAGTTGGCTCAGCCTAGACCAGCTGCCAAGCTTTTCTAATCTGTGTCTAAAGAAACCAGTTCTGGGGAAGCTGACTTCCAATGTCCACCCAGCGAACCCCCAAATAGCTTCAGAATGAATGGGTAGAAAGCAAGTATCTTAAACTTAACACACAAAGTTGGTTTAAGAAATTAAAGAGCCAAGAGAAGCTGAAAGACATTGAGATACAGTGGGAAGGTGATAAGCCTGGGAATTGTTGAGGTACAGTGAGAAGGTACCAAGCCTGGGTCCAGAGCTTTGCCACTTTGACCCCGGAGAGGCAAAGTTCACCCTGCACCAGGCCTTTGTCTGAAAGAACTAAGTCAGTTCTCTCATATGTTATAAAGAACTTCAGGTGGCCAAGGACATGGCAAGTTCTTCTAAAAGGGAACTGATGGAAGTACCTATGAGCACAGATTGGTCTTCATCCTCAAATTCCTAAGCAGGCATCATGTGGCTCAAGAGCCCAAAACAAGCACAGGGGAGTAGCAAGGGTTCAGTTTTCCTGGCTCTGAGCATCTGTCTATCTCCGCATCAGGGTGGTTGCAGGTGTGGATCAAAATCTGAATGGTATCCACAAAGATTGCCAGGTTTTTATGTCCTGTAACAAAGACTTGGATCAGGGAAACAGAGACCATGGGAGAAATAGAGACTATTACCCAACATAACACTTGGGGGACTTCAGACAGGCAGAGAGCTGGAGGCCAAGACATTGTGATCTCTTAGGTTACTTACACAGGGCTAGTCACATGCATTTGTCCAATGCACGGTTTTTTGTTGTTGTTGTTGTTGCTTGTTTTTTTGTTTTTTTGTTTGCTTGTTTGTTTTGCTTTGTTTTAGCATGCTCTGTCCTTGGTGTAGCTCTTGATCAGTGAACAGAGGAGTGCATGCCTGCTCTCTCCAGTACTACTTGGCCAGCCTCATTCTGGACAGAAGCACCAACTCCTTGGGATGGTGCTGTGGATAGCATTCAGTTTCTCACTTCCCATCCCAGGGCTTATATGTTGAAGTCTATCCTCAACATGATAGTATGTAGACACTGAACTTTGGGGGATACTTTGGTTTAGATGAGGTTCTGATGGTGGGTTCCCTATAATGGAGTTGGTGCCATTATTATAGACACCAGAGAGCTTGCTTGCATTCATTCTCTGGGTACATGCTCCAAGGAAAGACTGTGTGTAGAGGTTGGGGAGATGGTTTGATCTATAAAGTGCTTTTAGTGCAAGAAAAAGAACCTGAATCCTGATCTCCAACACCCTCCACAAAAAATCCACAAAAGCTGACCCCTGTAACCCAAGCACTGGAGAGGGAGACAGGTAGATCCCTAAAGCTTGCTGGCCAGTGAATCCAGCCAGCCACTCTGTGAGCTCCAGGTCCAGTGAGAGATCCTGTCTCAAAAATAAAATAGGTGGAGAATATCAAGGATACCTAACATCATCAACCTCTGGTCGGCTCAAATGTACACACATGTACACACATACACACACACACACACACACACACACACACACACACACACGAGGGGGGGAGAGAGGGGGGAATGAAGACACAGAGATAGGAGAAAGAAGGACAGAAGGAAGATCAGGGAAGGGAAGAAAAAGGAAAGAGATATGCCATCTTGAAGCCAGGAAGAGAGCCTTGACCACACCCTCACTGCTGTGCCCACATCCTGAGCAGACCCTCAGACACCAAGGAGTTTCTATTGCTTAAGCTGCCTGTTCTAAAGAACTTTGTTATGGCAACCTAAGCTGATGGGTACAACTGGCCACTCAGGCATCTAGATGGAAATGCATAGATGTAGACAGCAAGCAGAAGCTGCCATTAACAGTGGAGGGCTGCACGGGGCAAACTGGGGAGTCCTGCGTACTAAACCTAAGATTCTGACAGTTTTGGCCCAGTGCCCAACCTTCTCCTGCTTCTCTTCATCTCACTAAACCAAGAAAATATGCACATCTGTTATCCACAAATACCCTGAATTCCCCCGCCAACGCAGATCCCTGGGAAAACCTAACGGAGGCAGAACAGAAGAGGAGGTGTGCCAGGCTCTGGCGTCTTCGAGGATGAGGGCTGGCTTTGGTGACACCCTATATCTCAGTCTCTTCCCTTGTCCTGAGTCACTGAGCCATGGTGTGGCCCAGGGAAAATGCAGAGGCAGAACAGTGAGGCCCCAGCCTCTGTCTGTCCCCAGTTAGTCTGCTGTCCCTGGTACCTTGCCGAACTTGTCTGTGTCCATGCTTCTCCACGACCCCAACTGCTTTCACAGCCTGTATTAGCTGTGCATCCCTGCTGACCAAGGACCATACAGAATAATGACTCGTAACCTGTTCCAATTCTACCTCTACCGACATGGGATGAAAAATGGCTTGAGAGACACTGAGCAGGAAGGCCTTTCATGCCAAGGAAACACTGGCTGGGTTTTGCTTCAGCTCTGGCTGCATTTCCCCCAGAGCCGCCCATTGTAGCTCACCTCCAGTCTGGAAAATTCCTACTCATGCTGAATGACGCAAATGAAAATCCAGTGAACTTGGAAGGCCTTCACGCTGAGCACACGGCCAGTCCCACGCCCACTCTGGGCTGTACTGCGATTCTCCATGGTGACTGCTCATCACTCGTCACACTGTGGGCTTTTCTGTTTGTTTGTTTTTTAAATAGAAACCTTTCCTTACTTGTGCCATTGGGTCCTGTGCAGGAAATCACCATCCAGGCTCCCATGCCCCAGATTTCTCTTTACACTTTTAGGGGCTGTCATTTTATTTCTTACATTTCAATCTTCAACCCATTTTGACTAGATTCTCTTATGAAGGATGAGCTCAGGGCTCCGTCTTACAGTCAGTCCTACACTCAAAACTTCCAGCACCATGACCTTTCCTTATGACGTATGAGTGTGTGTGTATGTGTATGTGTCTGTGTGTGTGAGTGTGTGCAAGAGAGAGTACATATGTGTGTGTGAAGATGTGTGTGTGTGTGTGTCTGTGTGTGTCTGTGTGTATGAATGCATGCGTGTGTGTGAGAGAGATGTATGTGTGTGTGAAGGTGTGTCTGTGTATATGTGTGAGTACGTGTATGAAGATGTGTGTCTATCTGTCCGTCTGCTTTAAGATTATTTTATTTTCACTTTTCATGAGTGTATGTGAGTGCCTGCATCTTTGTCTGTGTACCATGTTCATGCCAGGTGCTTGCAGAGGTCAGAAGAGGGCATCAGATCCCCTGGAACTAGAGTAGTTACAGTGGGTGGTAAGCCGCTATGTGGGTTCTGGGACTCTAACCCAGGTTCTCTGCAAGAGCAGCTACTTCTCTTAACTGCTGAGCCATCTCTCCAGCCCCACCCCACCCCCACCCCACCCCCACACACATGCACTGAATTTTTGACAGCTCTGTGGAAAATCAGTGGACCAATGCCTAGGTTTATTTCTGGGCTCTCATAGCTGTTCTATTGGTCAGCAAATCTGTTCTTAGGCCAGTGTTTCCATGTTTTCTGTGGCTTTAGAATATTTTAAAACCAGAAAGAAAGATGATTTCAGTATTCCTGTGTGTTTGGGGAGAGAGTATGAATGTGTACATGTTTGTGTGTTTGTGTGTCTGTGCATTCAGAGATGTGTGTGTGTGTGTGTGTGTGTGTGTGTGTGTGTGTGTGTGTGTGT
>CABHPR010130746.1:25870-40319 GCA_902168415.1 Peromyscus melanophrys
TCAGCACTGGGGGACCCTGAGAGCTCACTGTTCACTCAGCACTGGGGGGCCCTGAGAGCTCCCTGTTCACTCAAAACTGTGCAAAATAGTTTTCACACAATATTTGCACAAAACACTTTTTGTGAAATGTTCATAGTTTTGTATAAAATTACCAGTGACTCTACTGGTTGTAGAGTCGTTTAAATGACATGACGAGTTGGTGGCTGGAGAGGTGGCTCTTAGGAGGACCTGAGCTCAGTTCCCAGCATCCATATCGGGCAGCTCACAGCCACCTGTAACTCCAACTCCAGGGGATCCAACATCCTCCACTGGTCTCTGTGGACAGTGCACTCATATTTGCAGGTGTGCACACAAGGATACACATGCACAACAACAACAACAACAACAATAATAAGCTACATAGTAACTCTTTTGACAGATACAATAAATGAGAGGGGAGATACTGTTGTTCAGGAAACTGGACTCTGAAAGAGCTGTTGAGTGTCTAGATAAGATTTCCACCGTAGATCCTGAGCCCTTCCAATATGGAACAACCCCCTAGATGAATCTGATGGTACTTGCCTGTGCTTGAAGTCATGGCCTGCCCTGTAGCTTACATTTTAAACATAAAGAAGTCAAGACTGTACTGTTTTTCTAACTCAGATCCTAGCTGGAGCTAGAGTGTGGATTTCTTTCAGCTCTAGAAGCAAAGAAGTCTCTTTGTGAACTGAGCTAGTGACCCTGCCTGACACTGAGCCTGGGACCCACAGCAGCACTGGAAAACTCACGCAGTGGTGCAGAGCCTAGCAGGGCAGCAGATCAAGGTTGGGTGAAGTATGTGACCCCATTAGCCTTGGGCAATGAGCTTCACCAGGCCCTGGACAGTGAGCTCCATTCCTCTGCCCCCTTCCAGAAGACAAGGTTTCTAGTTAGACTTTAATGAAGACTCTACCACTGGAGTCAAAGTTCATTACAGATCAATTAGTATATAGTGAGGTTGGTATTTGGGGAGGGGGTTCCATTTGTGTGTGTGTATGTATTCATGCTCAATTGTTCATATATATATATATATATATATATATATATATATATATATATATATATATATATATATATGATGTACATAATGCCTGTGAAGGTCAGAGGTCATCAGCATATTTTATTTCTCAAGTGCCATCTACCTTGTTGGTTTTTGTTTTGTTTATGTTTTTTAATTTTTTATTAGTTCTTTGACAATTACATGCAATATATTTGAATGTATTCACTCCTCCAATTCCTCCCAGATCCACTTCCATACCTACCCGAATTCATGTCCCTTTTTTGTTTTTTAAACCCAAGTCAATTTGTGCTGCCAATATACTCTTGGGCACATGGCCATCTACTGAATGTTTTGATCTACCAGGTGTCAAATTCTTACAGATAACTGACTCCCCCTCCCAGCAGCTATCAATCACCAACAGATCCTCAGTTAGAGGTGACTAGATGGGTCGTGGTCCCTAGAAGAGAATCTACCACTATCATTCTGCTAAATGGACATAGTATTAAACTGACTCCTAAAGATTTATCATCACACCACATAGCTTAGTGAATCTCTCAACCCTCATCAAAGAATCTTCCTTTTGCAGTATATGGAGATTAAGGCAGAGATCCATAACCAACCAAATTGTAGAAAATATGAGACCATTGAATCCGCACCCTGAATGGAATATAATGATTCATTATATTCCATCCTTCCTCCCAAGGTTCAGGGATCATAGTAGAAGGTGAGGTGTTGTGGTTTGAAAAAAGATGGCCCTCATAGGTCTATAGGAAGGTAGCACTATTAGAAGTAGTTTTGTTGGAGGAAGTACATCACTTTGGTGGGCTTTGAGGTCTCAGGAGCTCAAACCAGGCTTAGTGGCTCAGTCTCTTCCTGCTGCCTGCAGATCCAGATGTAGAACTTTCAGCTACTTCTCCAGCACCATGTCTGCCTGCGTGTCACCATACTTCCCATCATGACAATAATGGACTAAACCTCTGAGCTATAAGCCATCCCCAACTAAATGTTTTCCTTTATAAGAGTTGCCAGGGTCATGGTGTCTCTTCACAGCAATAGAAGCCCTGACTAAGACAGGGTAGAAAGAGTCTCAGAGCCAGGGCTGGCTGTACGACTACGTTAAAATGATATTTTCTCCACATAGTAAGACAGTTGCACATATGAACTCTCAGTGCTTGTGACAATATGCACAAGACCTGTGCAAACCCAAGCCAGACCAAATCCCAGCCTGAAGAAGGGAGGTAGGAACAAAGTCATACCTTGGTTGTTGTGCAGAGTCTCTCACTGGCCTGGGACTTGCCAAGTAGGCCAGGCTGACCATCTGGTGAGTCTCAAAGCTCCACCTATGCCCACCTCCCCATCACAGCTGTTATATTATATAATGCCAAGGCTGGATTTTTTTTTTTCAATGCTGGTACTAAGGATCAAACTCAGGCCCTCACACTTGCTAGACAAGCACTTTGTAAGCGATTTCTCACCCAGCCCTATTTGAACTTCTGCTCCTGGTATTTTCTCTCATATCAATCTCCTGTTCTCAGTCACTTCCCTAGTCACGCACAACAGAGTGGGACTAGATATATGAGTATTGCATTGCTAACCCATCTGACCAGGGGAGGGGATGGAGAGATGCTTCAGAGTCCCCATGGCCTATTAGCTTCATAGTGTTGAGGGCTAATGTGTGTTGGGAAGCTTGAATGGGCTAGGCTGGATGCGAGAGATGTCAAAATAGATTAATAAAACCTCCAGCTCTGAGGCTTCCCCTTTCAACTTGCCTGATTTAACAAACAACATCTCTTTCCTTTCTTTTTTTTTTAAAACTTCATTCTGAGTTTTTTTTTTTCTAGCCCTCTAGTCCCCTTGTTTATTTCAGCCAGCCAGTCTTCAGCTCACACCCTGCTGAGAAGCTGAAGGGCACAGAGGGGAACTTGCTGGCCCCACAAGCTTCCAGTTCTCTCTGGGAGTACCCTGAACAGTGTGCCACCACCCACAGCAGAACCATACCAGACAATTGGCACATTATTTACCAATTCAAAAGATGCTAGATCTGAGATTTCTCTGCAATTCACTGAGGCTTGAGATTGGAGCAGAAATTTTAAAGAGATGATTTGCTTCCAATATGAGATGGCACAGGGGGGCATCTACAGAGGCTGCAGGACTTAGCAAGGACTCCATCAAAATTGTTTTCATGTGGACCTATGTGTATGGAAGTAGGTGAGAAGGAGTGTCCAGAGAAGGGGTAAGGAGTGTCCAGAGAAGGGATGAGAAGTGCCCAGAGAAGGCATGAGGAGTGCCCAGAGAAAGGGTGAGGAGTGCCCAGAGAAGGGGTCAATGAGAAGATGGGAGCTTTCAAGTTCTGGTGCTGGAGGTTTGGGCAGAGACTAGACAGACAGAGGCTTGCCCCGATACAAACCCCAGCCATGGCAGGCCTCTGGATCTTCCCAATTCTGCTTCCTATATAAAACTGAGGGCTGGGAAGATAACTCTGGTTAAGAGAACATACCACTCCTGCAGAGGTCCCAAGTTCCATCCCCAGCACCAAGAAAGGTGGTGGCTCACAATCCACAATCAATTGTGATTCCAGCCCAAGGGTGTCCAATGTCCGCTTCTGGCTTCCTGGGGCACCTGCATTCATGTACATATACCTGCTTATAGATGCATGTGTGCACATAATTTAAAAATTAAAATATAATCTTTTAAAAATGCAGGTCACTGTTAACCAATCCACCGTACGGGAGGAGGACCATGAAGTCAAATGTGAGAGTTAAGAATAGTGCTAATAATAATGACAGCAAGCATCCACTGTAAGGCAGCCTTTGCCTTTGACCTCACTCCACACAGTGAAAATACGGGTAGAAGTTTACTAACTGACTAAAATCCCCCATCAAGAAGTAGTAGAGAGCTGGGGCTATAGTTCAGCTTATAGAGTTCCTGTCTGGCATACTGTAGACACAAAACATCCCAAGCACAGCATAAAACTGGGCATGGTACCGCAGACATAAAATCTCAACACTGAATGACATTGGCTACAAGGTGAGTTTGAGGCTAGCCTGTGCTACATGCACACCTTTCACTAGAAATCGGCAGAGGAAGAACATAGATTCAGGTTTATCAGACACCACTGCTTCAAATCTTTGTACCAGAATTCAAAATCAGCTGAAAGAACTCTGGAAGTCATGATGAAGTGATGGATGAATTCAAAGAAGAAACCAAGAAACCCATAATTCAGCCTCCAGGAAGCAACAGCTGTCCGTGAGATCCCATGTTCTGAATTGGCACAACACTCCAGGCTAATCAGAAGGATCCAGCACTTACTAAAGAGTCAGGAGCCAAAGGGAATCTTCCTGCAGAAGAGATACTATAGGGTGAGACACCACACGTCATAAACTAGTCACAATCCAGAGACAGGGACTGGGATGGAAGTGGGGGCAGACTGCCACAAATTGTAGAGGCTTCTGCCTGCTTCTGGGGTTCCTTCCCAGCCTCCTGACGGGCTGGAGCCTTGCCATGGAGATACACATTGACCCTGAACTCAGTGCCCGTAGGGGCTTCATGTTCCCGAGCAATGTACAGGTTTCAGTTTTACTGGGATTCTTTGAACTTGGACAGCACTGAGCTGGCCACAGCCTTGGGGGATGACACAGGGGACACATTACTACTTTGTGGAGAAGTTTTGAACACCTCCCAATGTGTCTCTGCTGGTCAAAGCTCCAGACAGCAGCAAAAATAAAAGGGTAACTAATATTTACTGAACTCAGTGCAGGAAGTCATTTGACTATGGTCCTGCCCACTGTCACCTTCCTCTAAATCAGCTTGGGGGTGAGGTGAGGGGTACTGTGAATTACTCGAAATCTGGTGTGTTTCACAAATATGTAAATACCAACTTGAGTTTGCAGTTCACTTTTCATATTTCAGAGACAATATGTTTATATTTCTGGTCAGAAATACTTTTTAGATACACCCTTTGTCTCAGTTAGGGTTTCTATTGCTGTGATAAATCACCATGACCAAAAACAAGTTGGGGAGGAAAGAGTTTATTTCAGCTTAAGCTTCCAGAACACAATCCATCACTGAGGGAAGTCAGGGCAGGAACCTGGAGGCAGGAGCTGATGCAGAGACCATAGAAGAGTGCTGCTTGTTAGGGCTTGCTCCTCCTGGCTTGCTTAGGCATGGCACCACCCACAAAGGGTTGGGCCCTCCCACATCAATTTCAATCAAGAAAATGCCCTACAGACTTGCTCCCAGGTCAATCCCATGAAGACAGTTTGTCAATTAAGATTCCTTCTTGCCAGATAACCCTACATCATAGCGAGTTGACATAAAAACTGGCCAGCACAGCTTTCAGAAGTTGTATGGGGCTTGTGAAATGGGTTGGTCTCCGTTAAGTGCTTGCTTTGCAAGGATTCTAGTTCAATGCCAGAACCTGTGTGAAAAACCTGGGCACAGTGGTGTGTGCTTGTAATTCCAACTTGAGAGAAGTGGAGACAGGAGGACTCCTGGGGCTCATTGGCCAGCTGGCCAAGCCGAATCAGCAAGCTCCAGACCAAGGAGAGATCCAGTCTCTAAAGCCAAGGTGGGCAGATCCTGAGGCTGTCTTCTGGCCTACACACACAGACACAGACACAGACACAGACACACACACACACACACACACACACACACACACATACAGGTGCACCCACACTTATATAGGACACACACTTGCATATATACACACATGCACACACATATGTAGATACACATGCATACATATATATAATACAATGCATACATGTGCATACATATACACAAATATACACATGCATACACACATGTATGCACACAGACATCCACAGACTGTAGGACTCCCTCACACACTGTTCTCAGCATCCCTAATGGACAGCACCATCCTGCTTCTACCCTAGGAGTTCATATAGTGTAAAAACCCTAGCATCAAATGCCATGAGTTCAAATCCTTCCCCAATACTTCATTACTGTATGTCTTTTGTCAAGTGCCAGCATCATGGATGTGCCTCAGTTTCTTCATTTGCAACACATACATTGCGAAGTGTACATTAGACAACCCATATTGAGTTCAGAGCACTCCATATCACATTGCGTGCAAAGCTGTTGTCTTTGTTATTTTACAAAGGTCCTTCAGGGTAGCCACTATGGTTATTCCCATCATAAAGAGTCTGAGAGAGATTGTGATTTCCACATTTAGTAAATGGGAGACTGAGGCTATTAGATCAGATCTCACTACAGACGGAATATTCCTAATGAATGTGTGTAGCAGTCAGAATAGGTCAGCTTAATTAGACTACAGCTTTGGTTTCATTTCTATTACTGTGATGAAATGCCCTGACAAAAAAAAAAAACAAATGAAATGCCCTGACCAAAAAAACAAACAAAAAAAGATCAACTTACAGGGAAAGGGTTTGTTTCAGCTCACAATTCCAGGGTCAGAGTCCAACATCGTGGGGAAGTCGGGGCAGTTATTTAAGACAGACAGGCACATCACATCCATAGTCAGATGCAGAGAGAAATGACTGTATGCTTACAACTCAGTTCATTTCTCCACTCACAGGGTCCAGGACCCAGACCCACAGTGAGCTAGGTTTACAGAACCAAGATGATCCCATACAGATGTGTCCACAGACCAACCTGATGTAGAGGATCCCCCACTGAGCCTCTCTCCCCGGGTGATTCTGGATTGTGTCAAGTTGACAGTTAAAAACTAACTGTGCACTAACACAGAATGTACTGCCTCTAGTGCCCCACACACAGTAGACACTTCATTGACTCCGTGCTGAGTGAACTGTTTGCAATGACCAGAAGCACTTCCTGTATTCCAGTTCTCTCAATAAGCACCAGTCCCCGGAAGACAGTCATCTACGAAGTCAGCATCTCTCTGGTCACAGTTCTCAAACTTCCATCTGTAGGAGAAGGAGAGAGAATATGTGCAAATGTTACTGGTTGGAACCTATGAGTCAGGATTTCCGGCCTAGGAGCTACAGCTGAGTGCTCTAACAAGTTTCCTAAATGACAGAGATGCTCAAGTCTGCTAGCGAGGCTCCGAGAGTCCGTCTAGAGCAGTGGTTCTCAACCTTCCTGATGCTGCTCCTGATGCTGCGACCCTTTTAATACAGTTCCTCATGTTGTGGTGACCCGCTCCTCCCCCTACAACCATGACATTATTTTCATTGCTCCTTAATTTTGCTGTGTTTTTGCTACTGCTGTGAATCATAATGAAAATATTTCTGGAGGTGGAGGTTTGCCAAAGGAATCATGACCCACAGGTTGAGAACTACTGGTCTAGAAAAAGCCCCTCTTGACACTGTACAAATCCTTCCAGGTGGGTTCCTGCAAGACAGCCCCTTTGCAAGGGAGAAAACAGCTTACTGCCATTGTGGACCAGACCCCACATCACTGATTCACTTAACCCTACAACACTCCTGAAAAATTAATTCATTAGCATGGGATTAATCTATGTCCACTTAATTGGCACTGTGTGTGTTTTTCTAAATGGCTAGGTTTGGAGGTAGAGCTGGTGATAATCTTTGATGATGGACCATCTCACTTTTGTCTATGGTGCTTTCTCCTACAGGCAGGACTTTGCATCAGGGTGTCCACAACCTTTGTTGTAGCATAGAAAAATTCAATTTCCTTATTGAAACTTGGGTTTGTATTGTAGGCTCCTATGGATCCCCAGGAGGAAATATCTCCCTGTAAGTCAAAGATCACCCATGAAGCTCATCCAATAGTTAATATAAATCCCAGGGAATATTTGCTGCCTTTGGGCGGAGAGTCCTTAGATAAATAGTGAATGGACACATTTCAATCTTAGCATTGTCTGGTTAGGATCTCTCAGGGATTCCACTATTTACTGAACCAAGGCACAGCCTCTGGGGTGTGTATCACCTACTGAACTCCGGAGCTTAGCAGGGTATTAAACGTGTGCACAGGGCCTCCAAACAAGAAAGTCAGCTAACCCAGCTGCCCATACTATTTGCCTTTCCTTCCTTGCTTTTGATCTGACGCAGGGGTTCTCACCTGGAAATTGATATTACTACCCAGTCCCTGTCCAGCATCTATATGTCAGTGTCTGGACCCATTCACGATCATCGTAACTCAGGGTCAGGAAATACTGCTGATGTTTAGGTGGATGAAACAGATTCCAATGGCCCTGCTGGAAGACACAGGGTAACCCTTATAACACAGGTGACTCCGGTTTAAAATGTCAGTAACACCAAGCTAGAGAAGCCACCGTCCGGTGGATTGTGCAGGCCATGTGCTAGGTACCATTCCCACTGGGAAAGGCTGTTCAGAGTGTCCATCATTTCCTATCACTTTTAGCTGGCTTGCACTCAGTAGAAGGAGGCAATGCTGAGATGATACATTCTCCCAGCCTCCCCTTTCCTGGAGGCCAAAATGGACTTTATAAGACGGAAAGTGTAAACTTGGGAAGCCATCAGAAACTTCTATAAAGCATGAGTGGTGACCCGTGTAGGTGGAATCCATACCACGGCCATCCTTCCTAGCTAACTGTAGAGTTGGGACTTCTCCAAACGCCATTTCCTCCTTCTCTCCCCTGGTCTTGGCTAGAGAACCCCAAGATCAGTTCATCAAAGAGTCTCTTTGGGTTCAAAACTGACACCCTGATTGATGGCACCTTGTGAGCTATGGTTGTGATAGAGAATGGTCAGCATGGCAGCCAGCTTCCATATTAGCTCCCTAGCAACAGGCGCTCAGCATCATTTGTCAAGCCAGCTTTGTGGAAATGAACAGGCAGTGCTCCAATGAGCTGCAGGGTCATGGGCCTTGCTAAAGTGCCTTCCCAGGGGAGACGTGGACAGCAGCCACTTCTCTGCCTAAGGTCCCCCATGACAAACTAAGTTCACCCCGGGAAACCAGTGAGTGTATTGGGATTACTTACAGAGTATGGATGAGGGGTTAGTCACCAGAGCATGAGAAAGACAAAGGTAGCCGCACCCAGCGTGGATGATGACTTCCCCATAGCTACATAGCTAGATCCCCACCCCCCTCCCTGCAGTTTTCCCCCACTTTATTTTCTAGCTCCTCCAGCCACGTGCAGTTAGGACAGAATTGCATAGAAATGGCCGGGAGGGTCAACCAGATACTCCGGTGAGGGTTCAATCCCCTCTTTCTAGGAATCGATATTAACAGTCCACAGGCCACAACCTGAGTGAGTCTCACAATTAGGCTCAGCTGATCTCATGAAGATGGTGGCACCCCGGCTGGGAAGGTAGTAACTTACAGCACAGGAAGTGATCTAACACATTAGGCTTGGCTGCTAAGCTGGCATGTGGGCCTCTGTCTCTGTACTGTATGGCAGAGGTAATAAAAACACTATCATGACATGCCAGGTGACCTCAGCCACAGAGAGTTAAGAGGGCTGCGAGGTGCTCCCCAAAGGTGAAATTTAGGCTCATCCACTTACCAGCTTCCTGGCTGGAGGCTCAGCTTCATGGCCTCACTTTCCAGGTCTGCAGATAGGGAGGACGGTGGCACTGCCTGACAGAGAGGCTGGAGCAACTGTTCATCTAGGGAAGGCGCTGAAGATGCTGAGACTCGGGGTGGGGTGCTCTGGGCTGGGTGGTTATCTTCGGTCTTTCCTCTACTCCTTCATGTGTTGGTGGTAAACGTGTGACACGGATGCTTCCAATCAACCAAAGGCTGAGCCGTTCTCCATGGCTGTCTCTCATTATCTTAACTCCACAACTGGGGCTCAGAGAACTCACCCGTGCCTCTCCTTCACGGCCCTTAGACTCATTTGGAGGACATGTGAAAACAAGTCTTTCTGGGGGACCCCACTCCAGATTTCTCATTTAGTCAGTCTGACGAAAGGACAAGAATTCACACTTGTAACAGTGTCAATGCTAGTGAGCCAGGAGACACCATCTGAGACCCACTGGCACACCTATTTCTGCATTTTGCAGCTGTAGTTCACTGTTGGGACTCCTGACTGTTGGCTGCAATTCTCCAGGCACTTCCCCTCACCTGCCCTCCATGCAATATCTCCCCATCACAGGAAAGACATCACATCTGTATAGAAAATGGCACAGCTTATGGACATGGAACTCTTCCCAAGCCTACTTTGAGGCCCTGCCAACTCCAAGCCCTGCCATGCTTGCCCCTTGTCACCTGACGTCCTTCCCTCTGTCACTGCTAGCTAGAGTGCCACTTCCTTTGTTTGAGGCTTACATATCCTCAGGTAGGGTAGTCCCAAGGATGGATGCACAAAGATCAAGGGTGTCCCTCCATCTGAACAACTAGATGTCTACAACCCAGGCGGACACAGTAAGGTATGAGAGATTGTCAGCTGCTGGGGATCTTTCTGTATGCTCTGAATGTGTTGCTCTGATTGATTGATAAATAAAATGCTGATTGGCCAGTAGCCAGGCAGGAACTATAGTATAGGTGGAATAAGCAGAGAGGAAAATTCTGGGAAGTGCAAGGCTGAGTCAGGAGACACTACCAGCTGCCATGAGAAGTAAGATGTAAAGATACCAGTAAGCCACAAGCCATGAGGCAAGGTATAGATTTATAGAAACCTTAATTTAAGATGTAAGATCTAGCTAGCAAGAAGCCTGAGCCATTAGGCCATGCAGATTTAATTAATATAAGTCTCTGTGTGTTCATTTGGGTCTGAGCAGCTGTGGGATCAGGCAGGACCAGAAAAACTTCAGCTACAGTCAGAAAACAGAAACAGTGGCGGCAGATTTCCCTTTAAGACCCACTGCCAACTTCATGTTAATGGGGACCATTGTTTGCTCTTTATTCCTGTCTTTTCTCTTTCATGAAGAAGAATCTGTGCTTGAGCCCAAGGGGAAAATTACTGTCTTGTGCTGTCTGATGGGACTGTCCTTTGGGGACATCTTCCCAGAAAGCCAGTTCTCACCAAGGGACCAAGACTACAGGACATACTCCAACAAGTCCTTAGTTTTCATGGTGGGTCTCCCTGTAGGTCCCTCCTGAAAGACTCAGGTTCCGATGTTTCATAATTCACAGTGACCTCTGAGGTCAGGATCTAGGCGGGCACCCATGAACCTGTAGGGGGGCGCTCACATGTCTCACATGTTCTCAAAAGGAGGGTCTAGAGGACTGGAGATGTAAGTCAGCTGGTAGTGTTGGGAGAAGACAACAAATTCAGAAGACTAGTAAAAAAAAAAAAAAACAAGCGGCAGAACATGCCAGTATGCAGGAAGGGATGCAAGCAGGGAGAAAAAAACAAATGGCTAGTGTGATAATTTGGTGCAAAACCTCAGTTTTTAAAGTCCCTAATCTCAAGGAATGCCTGCCCTCTTCTCCCAGAGGCCAATGGGGCTTCCCCCCTTTCCAAATTACCCACCACACTGGCTCAGGACACAAAGTCTCATCTGAGTTATTTGTGGCTTGAGACTGCCTCCCTTTTTCTGACTATGGACTCAGTAATATAGCAGACTGCCTCTAACTTTCCAACCTCCAGAACTTTGGGACAAGCAGGCACCAGCTGACAGGGGAGAAAGGGACATAGGGCAGGTGCTTACCTGTGATTCTGATGAACTCTAAGTGTACTGTATACTAAAAATGGACCAGAGCAATCTATTTCTTATGGTAGAGTACTCATTGAGCGTGCATAAAGCCCTGGGTTCCATTCCATGCACTTCATAAACCAGGTGTGGTGGTGCACCCCTGAAATTGCAGTACTTGGGAGGTGAAAGCAGGATCAGGAGTTCAAGGTTATCTTTGTCTACATAGTGAAATTGAGGCTAGCCTAGGCTACATGTATTTTGTTGCTTTTTTAATAAAAGAAAGTTTGGGGCTTTAGTAACTGGAAAGGAAGCATTGACTTGATCACCTCAAGGATTACATGGGGAGCATCAAGCTCTTCCAGCATGTGAGCAAGAACACACAAGAATTTAAGACCCTGAAAGGTCACAGTCAGGCTGAGAAGACCTGTGCAGGAAGACATTGCCTCAGAGTCTCAATGAGGCTTTCAGTAAATGCTCACAAACTCTGACAGGCCTTGGAGTGAGTAGTCCAATGCTCTAGGCAGGGCATAGCCAAACTTCTGATTTGCTTAGACATAAGAATATTATTCTAAACTGTATGTAATGAAATGAGCATGGTGAGGCCTCTCCTGGGTCACCTTGGGTGGTGTCTGTCCAGACCCTGAACCCCACTGTCCTGATCCCTCCTTTGAAGTGGCATAGGAAGCTTCCATCTGCCTCCATTACTGGGGTGTGATGAAAGCCAACCACTGTTGCTGACAGCAACATCACCTGTGGCTGCCCCCACACTACAGTCCTAGCTGTGAGAGCATCTGTGGATTGCTGGGCTCTGAGTGTCTCACATACCGCATCAGCCTGTTCATAACAGCAGCTCTGGGTGGAGATATACTCACGGCAGGCAGACATCCATCTGGGCATGGAGAGGTCAGATGGTATCTCAAAATCACACCATCAACGCGAACACAGAATCAGAGATACCTGTGAACTTCTTAGTGAACATTCAATGCCAGTATAGATGTAGGGTGGTCTCACTGTGGCACCCCAGCCTGATCTCAGCGCTTCTCAGGGAATCCCTACTATTTCCATTCCTCCACTTTGGTTTCTTGCCCAGTTCAGGTCCCTTCTTTGTTTCCCCTCTAGTCTTGCATTATGAAAATGAGAAGCAGCTGTGAACCCTGTAGATCACAAACAGGATTTGGAGGGCTGATACCTCTGCTAACATCTAATTCATTCCCGGGCAGCAGACGGTTCCCACTGCACTGTTACAATCTATCTGCTTCCAGGTGCCACATGGAATCCAAAGCAATTTGTTCTGCTTCAGACCTGGGTATTGCATCCATACAGGGATTCTCTGGCTCCCTGTACCCCCAGGAGTCCCTTCTCATGCAAGGAGCCATCTTCTTGAGCAGGAAAGTCTGCACCTGGTAGTCATGAATGGCAGTTTACGTCTGGGCTGAGAAGACCTAGATTTAACTTCTAATGCCTTCGAAGAAACATTATACAAATAGTGCCAAGATACCATAGCAGGAGCTGGGGAATGCCATGAAGATGAGACCAACATGAGCTCTGTTCTTATTAGGCTTGGGAATAGAACACAAGCAGCAAGTATGAAGATTAATGATGATAATAACCTTGGGTGGTAACCAAGATGCAGGAGATGGCAATTAAGATAGTTCTGGGAAAAAATTCAGGAGGACCATTCTAGGCAGAGGGGATTTCAGGTGCAGAAGTCCTTAGGTGGGCCCAAGTTATGAAGATCCAATAAATAGAAGGTTTGAGTACCAGAGGGGTTGGTGAGCCCTGTTCCAGAAGATGTGTCTGGGAGTCAGCAAGGGACAGCCCAGGCTAGGCCTCACAGACCTGGGGGCTCCCCAGTTGCCTCCTCTTTGCAAAGTCCTTAGAGTTGCAGACAAGCAATATGGAAGTCGAATTCTATGTGTTTGTCATCACTCTGAAGTCCAGCTCAGACCTGAGCTAGGCCCGTGTCTTTCTGCATCTGTCTATATAACCTTGTCACAGTTCTCGGCTCATGGGAGATTCTTGGGATAGTCTAATGGCTTAAGGAAGACTGCGGACCAGAAACAGATTCCATGCATAGCCAAAGAAGTGCTTGGGTTCCGCCCCAGAGTAGGCTGTCTCGGCAGGGCAGAGGACCTCCATGAGCAGAAGATGGAAGATGAGCTGGAAGGAGTGTATTAGAGGTCTAAGGACAGGGTTCAGTGGCTAGAGTGTTTGGCCAACAAGCTTAAGATTGGGAATTCAGATACCCAGACCCCCACATAAAAGCTGGGAGAGTGTGGCACTCCACCTGTGATGCTAGCACAGGAAGCAGAGACAAGGGTGCCTTGGAGGAAGCGGCTTAGACAGACTAGCCAAAGAGATGAGCTTTAGGCTCAACGAGTGACCTTGGCTTAATATGCAAGATAGAGAGCAATCAAAGACATCCAACATTAACCTAACGCTTCAATATGCATGTGCACACATGTACATGTACATCTATGCACATATGTGCAAACACATGGGCACACACACACACATACACACCGCATACACATGCAGAAAAGACAATGTTCTAGATAGTGGTAGGAAGTACCATTTTCTGTGACAAGGATAGCAATGATCACCATGGCAACATATCAAAGAGTCAAGGAGTGCCAAACACTCAGGGGTATGTCATCTCATTTAATCTTCCTAGAAACCCTACCACAAAATCTAATATTACCCCCCCACCCCCCACCCTCCCCCCCCCCCCACCCCCCCACCCCTGCTTATAGCCATGAAGCTCTGTCATTCTAAGGACTGTGATCCTAGAGCCCCAAACAATGGTGCAGTCTGGAGTAGGAGCCCACACTTTAAAATCCTGTAAAACAAATGATAACTAGGGTCCGTACTGTGGCATTGTGTGTCTGGATTTCTGATTTCTGTCACAAGAATCACTGTGGGA
>CABHPR010130747.1:0-19043 GCA_902168415.1 Peromyscus melanophrys
TTTTTTTTTTTTTTTTTTTTTTAAATGCAGTCCCCACCTCCAGCCCATGGAATAGCATACCTACATTTTGGTGGGTCTTCCCACCCACAGTGAACTTAGTCTATACAATCCCTCCCAGGTATGCCCAGACTCTGTGTCCTTGATGGATCCCATCAAGTTGACAATGTTAGTCACCACACTGGGTAAGTCATAAAGGACAGGGTTTATTTAGAAGCTCCTGTTTCTGGAAGTTGATGGGGTGATTCCCTCTATTTTGCTTCTGATGAGGGTCTCCTGGTGGATGCCATTACAATCAATGCCAGAAGTGCCCATAACAGCAGGTACATGGCGAAACAGGATGTGGGTTCGCTTCAGGGGACAGGCCTTAACAACCCACTCGCGTGAGAACTAACTGTGGAAATGACGTTAATTCCTTTTAAGTGTAGCACTCCAATGACCTAATCATTAAGCAAGAAGCCCCACCCCTTAAAGGACACCTTCCAACATTGCCACACTAACACATAAGCCCTTGCAGACACTCTCAAGCCACGCCCAAACCACAGTGCCACCCAAACTAAAGGCAAGATGCAGACACCTTAAATGCACTTTCATGAGCTTGTTATTTACACAGTGGTCATCATTGTTTGACCTTTTGTGGCCTATTTACTTATTTATTCCCTTTCTTCTAGCATTTGAATGTCAGATTCATAACAGATAGCTGGACATCGCTTAGAGCATTGCAGCAGTGTAGGGAGATTATGGGATGAGTGGCAGGGAGCTCTGGTTTTCCAGGTTAGCGTTGCTAGCTTTGTGACCCTGGGTGTGATGGTCAGCTTTAATTGTCGACTGACACACCTAGACTCACCTAGGAAGAGAGTCCCAATAAGGGATTGTTTATATGGGGTTGGCCTCTGGGCATGTCTGTGGGGGAAATTATGGTTTTTTTATTTAAAATTTTTTTTTAAAAATTCATTTTACATACCAACCACAGATCCTCCTCTCATCCCTCCTCCTACTCCCTGCAGCCTCCCCCCTACCCCCTATCCCTGCCTCCAAAAGGGTAAGGCCTCCCTTGGGGAGTCAGCAAGGCCTCATACATTCAGTTGAGGAAGGACCAAGACCCTCCATGTTGCATCAAGGCTGAGCAAAGCATCCCACCATAGGTAATGGGCTTCAAAAAGCCAGCTCATGCACCAGGGATAGATCCTGATCCTACCGCCATGGGGGACCCTTAAGCAGACCAAGCTACACAACTGTCTTGCATATGCAGAGAGTCTAGTCCAGTTCCAGGCAGGTTCCACAGTTGTCAGTCTAAAGTTTGTGAGTTCTACAGGCTTGGTTCAGTTGTCTCTGTAGGTTTACCCATCATGACCTTGACCCTCCCCGGCCCTGCTCATATAATACCTCTTCCTTCTCTTAGACTGGACTCCCTGAGCTCAGTCTGGTGCTTGGTTGTAATCTCTGCATCTGTTTCCATCAGTCACTGGATGAAGGCTCTATGATGACATGGTATTTACCAATCTGATTACCAGGGTAGGCCAGTTCAGGCATCCTCATCACTACTGCTAGTATTCTAATCTAGGGTCGTCCTTGTGGATTCCTGAGAATTTCCCTATCACGAGGGAAATTCTCCCTTACCCCATAATGTCTCCCTCTATTAAGATATCTCTTTCAATGCTCTCCCACCCCATCCCTCCTCCAGCTCGACCATCCTGTTCTCTCATGTTCTCATCCTCCATCCCTACTCCTCTACTGTCCCCCATCCCCAGTTTACTCATGGAGAGCTCCTCTGTTTCCCTTTCTTAAGGTGATTCATACATTCCTCTTAGGGTCCTCCTTGTTTCCTAGCTTCTCTGGAGCTGTGGGTTGTAGTCTGATTATCCTTTGCTTTACATCTAGTATCCACTTATGAGTGAGTACATACCATGTTTGTCTTTCTAAGTCTGGATTCCCTCACTCAGGATAATATTTTTTAGTTCCATCCATTTGCCTGCACATTTCATGATGTCATTGCTTTTTACAGCTGAGTAGCAGTCCATTGTGTATATGTACCACATTTTGTTTACCCATCCTTTGGATGAGCAGCAACTAGGTTGTTTCCAGGTTCTGGCTATTGCGAATAATGCTACTATGAACATAGTTGAGCAAGTGTCCTTGTGGTGTGATTGAATATCCTTTGGGTTTATGCCCAAGAGTGGTATCACTGGGTCTTGAAGTAGATTGTTTGGGGGAAGTTATCTTAATTAAGTTAATTGATGTAGGAATACCCAACCCAGTTTAGGGTGGCATCATTCCCTAGGCACAGGGGTCTGAGCTGTAAAAGAGTAGTGAAACTGAGCTGAGCACAAGCAAGCAAGTGAGCATGCATGCATTCATTTCTTTCTGTTCTCTTAACTGTGGATATGATGTGACCAGATGTTTGAAATTCTGGCATTGACTTCACCACAATGACAGACTATAACCAGGAATTAGAAGCTGAAATAAACTTTCTACCCTCTGCTGATTTTTGTCAGGGCATTTTATCACAGCAACCGGAGTGAAGTTAGACACTGGGCAAGCAATTTTTTCTAAGCCTTGGTAAGTGGGGCCCATGATGCCCTGCCTTTTAAAAATGTGGGTTCTGGGGCTCACTCTTAGTACCTCATTCTTGCAAAGCAAGTACTTTATGGACAGATCCATCTCCCCAGCTCAGGCCATTGTGTGGACCAGGGGTCTACACATGATTTGAATAGTGTTCATTGGAGGAGGCAGGAGTCTGGAGAGTCATTCTGTGTGGACACTGTGATGAGGCTTTGGGTACCACCATGCAAAGGTAGAGCTTGTGATCCTTTTCTTGAGTTCCAGGTGGTCCGTGTCTCAGATTAGAAGTGATGTGGCATGAGTCCTGAGCTTTGGAGTGGAGATTAAAGAGTCTGTTCTCACTGTCTCAGGACGTTGCTCCCCAATGTGAAGGCCAGGCTGGGTTCTTGGAGAAAAGGAAAAAACAAACAACAACAACAAAAACCTTCCTGCAGAGAGAGGTCTTGTAGATAGAGAGATATCTCCATTGTCTTAGCCATTCCCACAGAGGACAGTGACATCTGAGTGAAGCTATTTGAGACCAAACACTCCCCCATGACATCACCTAAGTGCCCAACTGAATTCAAGGGCCACTGCACGTGTGGAAAGGGCTGCCCAGGAGAGCCTGGCTTGAGCTGTCTGTCCACAAAGTTCTGAGGAGAAAAGAGCTGTTCTTTCAGGCCATTGAGCTCTGGATTGGTCTGCTTTTCAGCAACAGGTAACCAATTCATCAGGCGAGAGACAGTTTTCCCACTGGGTGGTTCAGCTGAGAAGAAGCGAAGCTAGAGGTCCTGGATGCTACCACATGAAGAAACTGCTTGAGGAACAAAAATCCAAGCAGAGAGGAGCCACCAAAATAAGAAAGAATGAATTTCAAGCCTGGATGACATCACTGAAGCCTCTGGACCCAGTCAAGACAGAAGATATCAGCCAAGACCTTTCTTAGACATTACACAGGTAAAGCATTGCCTTTCTTTCTTTCTAACTTGTTACAAGCCAGGATTCTGCCATATGCAACTAAAAGAACCCCAACAGCTGTAAAATTGTTTCCTGGTTGTGTTATTATCTACAGTTGGATTCCAGCCAAATTTGACTAGCATGGCTTTCAACATCTTTAAATCAGTTCTTGTTTCTCTCCCAATAATCCCCATTTTTCAAAACAATCTTATTCACGAGCCAGGTTAGCCATTACACACTCCTTTATCTGTGCTTACCATACACAAGGAATGGTGGCAATCCCAGGAGCTTTAACGGGTAATGTGACATGCCCAGCATCCTTGCTTTCTTCTGTGAGCTGTATAATTGAATTGTGTTAAATCCTGAGCAGGAGAAGTGAGAGTTATGAAAATGTCTGCTTCCACCCTCTTGCTCAAGGCACTGCACGTGTGTGAATGCCGAGCAGAGGTCTAGCGCAAACACCAGCATCCTTCTTTTCCTTTCTGCATGAAACCAGAGTCCTCTCTCTCTCTCTGAGGCACCTGCTCCCAGCCTGAAAAATACCTTGTAGACATTCTTTTTGTCATCCATACTACACAGAGAATGCAACATTTGGCAATGGCTGAGGTTTTGTGCTGGCCAGAAAGTGCTATGTGCTGTAAATTCAAGAGGCTCTGAGGAGCTGTTAGGTGTCTGGGCTCCAAACACTCTTGTCCTCTGTCCTCACCACCTACATGTCCTCCTGGGAACTCATTCTTCTTTTTCTCCTTTTCTCTTTCTTTCTTCCAGGATCTAGTTCTTGGCTGAGAAGTAGTGCAGTCCCCAAATACTGTGATTTAATGGGAGGAAATTTACTTGTCTCGCTGTATGAATTTGCCAGGGGAAGTGAATCTGATCAAGATAATTACATTCACATCTTCGTGTAAATTACAGCTAATGCCTAAGAAAGGTACTGGGTTGCTGTCACTCAACATGACCTCTGTTCTCTGGGGTTCACAACTAGCTAATGAGTATTCAGTGGAAGCCAAAGGAGAAGGAGGCTGATTGCAAAGCCCTGCCCTTCCAAGTCTCATTAATTACTCAATTAGGACACAGCATGGTGATCAGATTTTGTCTGTCTAGACCTTTGCTCATCCATAGATGAAAGAGATGAGGCAGTCTTGGTCCCAAGAGGGTTTAAGAAGTGATCTTGACCATCATGATCTTCCAGTCTAGACCCAAACCATTGCTTAGCTTCATCTCCCACCTTTACCGTTACAGCCGCTGTGTTTGGTCATGGCAACAATCTGCCCTTCTCTGAATAGATCGTCTACTTTTCCATCTCCACAAAGTCAGCCTGGAAAACTGCTCCTGCAGCTGTCTGATGGCATCCTGGTCCTCATCTGGAAATTGATGCAGCTCAATTTCCCCACAGAGAAGTGATTTTTCTAATGATCCAGCCACACTCCCTCCCTCCCCATGGTTCCCATCACAGCCTCTTCACACCTAGATCAATGTTCATTTCTTTAGTAAGTGTGTAATAAGCACTTATCGGGTCGCAGGGCTGTGGAGTCCTGAGATGACCCTGATGTGATGATCTCAGCATTTAGCTGAGGAGGAATTCAATGAGGATAAGTCACAACAACCCCAAAGCATCAAGAAAAAGCATCAAGAAGGGAACACTCAGGCACCTGGAAAAGTCACCTGGAAGAAGGTGGCAAGGAGCTAGAAAGCTCCAGAGGCAGAGGTGCCTCAGCACGAACCATGAAGGGATTGATGGATGCTACCAACATGCCGAAGAGAAGGAAGACAGTCTCCCCAGAGAGAATGCTAGACAAATCTCCCTATCAATGTTTCGATCCTATTCTCCTGCCTTCCCATCTCTTCCCAGATCTCCCCACTTCCTTTCCCACCCAACTTTGTATGCTTTCTCCTTCTCATCAATACCAATTTGTGATGCTCAAATATTCCCGGATATGTGGTCTTCCACTGTATTGTGGCCAACTTCTTAGGGACTAGACTTTTAGGAAAATGGATCCCTTTTCTCCCAGCAGCTAAGAATAGCCAATAGCACTTTAGCCGGGGATGGGACCTCATGTTCAACTCCCTGTCCATGCTAGGATATGGTCTGACTTGGGATTGTGCACGTCTTGTGCAAGCTGTTACAACCACCTAGAGTTCATATGTGCAGCTGCCTTGCGGTGTCCAGAAGACATTGTCTCCTTATAGTCATCCACTACCTCTGCTTCTTACACTTTTCCCATTCTTTCTTCTTCAATGATCTCTAATCCTCTGGAGGAGACATGTGAGGAATATATATCCCATTTAGGGTTGAGCATTCTGCAGTCTCCTACTTTCTGCACCTGTGCCAGTTCTGGGTCTCTGTATTGATCACCATCTACTGCAAACAGGAGCTCTTTGATTGAGCTTGAGAGATGCGTTAATGTATGAATATCATAGCAAGTCATCAGGAGTTGGTTTAATACTACGTCCATTTAGCAGAATAATAGTAATAGGTTCTCTCTTAAAGTCTATGATCTGTCTAGCTATAGGTTCTTGCTCTTATAATGGTTCCAGTATGGGCTTCATCTTGTAGATTGGGCGTTAACTCCAATTGATTGGTTACTCATATGACATTTGTACCACTATTGCTTCAGTGGGCATGTCTAGACTTGTTTTTCAGCTGCCCTCAGATTATGTCCTGGAGACTCTGGCCAATCATGCCTCAGTATCCTCCATCATCTTCTCTCTCCAATGGATTTGTTTTTATCCAGTTTTATATTCCCATCATCTAGCAAGGGCATATAGTAGGTTACATAAAGAGAGGGTTCAGTGGTCTCAACTGTCCCAAGATCCAAGGGACCCTCCACCAGATTCCAGCTGGCCCAAGAGGAAGAAGAGAACTGCCAGCTGATTCGTGGAACCACAAGACATGGTAAGCCACTGTTGTTTAAGCCACTAACTTTAAAGATCTATTTTTTATTATGTTTAATCATATGTATGGGGTATGTGTGTGGTATGGGGATGCATCTGAAGGCATTTCCCATACAGGACCAGAAGAGGGCATGGGATCCCTGGATCTGAGGCTGCAGGTGGTTGTGAGCTACTTGACATGGGTGCTGGGAACCACACTTGGGTCTTTCCTCTGAAAGAGCAGTACATACTCTTAACTGCTGAGCTATTTCTCTAGTCTCTGATTAAGCCATTAAATTTGGTTAATTTACTAAGCAGAAATGAATAGCTAATAGGGCCTAGTATTTCTGGTTGGGTGTTTCTCCTAATGCTGTGAGTTCTCTTGCCAAGCAAGAAAAACAGAGAAATTGGTGGTGGTTCTTGTGTCCAGGCTGGCTTTGAGCAGGAAAAACAGATCTTGGAGCATATACAATGAGCCCCATAGTCTTTACTTTACAGGCCACTCTCAACATCACAGGCAACTGTACGAAATTCTTTTCAGAGCTGGAAGGAGAAATGAACCCAGGCAGGCAGGAGGGCCAGGTCAGCACCACAGACAGCTCCAGCGTTCTGGCAGATAGGGCACCAGACGCTGAGAATCTCCATGCATCCGCAGGCAGCAGTGCCCCAGGGAAGGAACGAGCAGTGTGTCAGAAGAATTGGATTTGCTTCATGGATCCTCATTTGCCATGGGCACTCTCCTGTCACAACTTGTGTGGATTGAGTTTCAGTCGCAAAAGAAACTGGAAATGAGAGGTGATAGAAGTCAAGATAGACTATTGAGAATTGGAGGCAAATGCCAGGGGTGGGGAGCTCAGGGCTGTGATAGTAGCTTGGACATGTGAGGTCCTGGGGCATGGTCCTCAAAACCCTCTGAGGGTGTGGCTCTACCTTTGTACCTAAGATGCTGGGCAATATTACTGCAACAACACCAACATTCTTACATTTGTTCACCCTCCAATAAGACAAAAGTTTCTGGTGCTTCCCACACCATAGAGACTAAAGGGGCTCTTCAAGTCATCATTCTTGGGGTTCCTAGCAGTGGAAACATTCCTCAAAATGTCTGTGAGGAGAAACAGCTAAGTTGTACCATCTAAGCAACGATCAATCTGGGTTGAGACCATGAGGGATTGGGTAAAAGACTTCCCATATCTCAAGAAGCCTCTTGGGCTCCACGATTCTGTATCCACTATGGAGACAAAAGTCTAGAACATCTGTCCTATCTTTCTAGTGCCACTGTAACAAATGGTCACATACACAGTGAGTTAGCAGAGAGGAAAATGGCAGCCACTGGGGTTAGTAGTGGGAGAGGGAGGGAGGGCTGGGTGAAATGGCACAAGGCTTCAGTTAGGCTGGATAAACAGGTCCTGAGGTGCTGCCCATAGCAATGACTTAACAGACAGTGCTGTATTGTATACTTGAAGCATGACAAGTGGTAGACTGCAAGTGTTTACATCATGTCTAAAGAGGCAAGAATGTGATAACTACATCCGGTAATGGCCATGCTAATTGCCTTGGCTGCCCTCATCTCACACTATAAACTTAGCTCAAATCATCAAGGCACACACTTTAAATCTACACAACTCTTATTTGTCAAATATGCTTCCATAAAAATGGAAAATGAGAAATTGGGAAATCTGGATAATTTTTGTCTGATTTATTTTTTTTTCCTCTGCCAATGCAAATGTATTTCAGAACCAAAAGGTAAAAGATGGAAATTTAAAAGGAGTGATCCACACTCTCCTCCTAGGCTAAAACAACACAGATTTATTGTCTTACAGTCTGGGAATCAGAAGTTCTGAAGGTGAAGATGCTGGGCTGCACTCCTCTGTTGTTTGTTTTTACTCTTTACTCTTTTCTCTTTGGGAGGCCCTCCATCCAGCTCCCAAATAAATCACACTTATTGAGCTTATTATTTCTTATAAATGTCCAGCCTTAGCTTGGCTTATTTCCAGCCAGCTTTTGTAACTTAAATTATCCCATCTACCTTTTGCCTCGGGGCTTTTTCCTTTTCTTACTTCTGTAATCTTGCTTTCACTCTTACTCGGTGGCTGTGTGGCTGGACCCTTCTTTTCTCACTCCTTGATCTCTCTTGCTTTTTGATCCCTCTTTTTCTCCTTCTATTTATTCTCTCTGCCCGCCAGTTCCTCCTCTCCTTTCTCCTGCCTCACTATTGGCCATTCAGCTCTTTATTAGACCAATCAGGTGCTTTAGACAGGCAAAGTAACACAGCTTCACAGAGTTAAACAAATGCAACATAGAAGAATGCAACACATCTTTGCATCATTAAACAAAAGTTCCACAGCATAAATAAATTTAATACATCTTAAAATAATATTCCAAAACACTACTCTTAGCATGTCCAGTCCCCACCTTTCCCAATCTTGAAAGGCTATCTGCAGTCCCTACCTCAGGACCCTTCCTCTCCCTTCAAGGCCAGCAAGTGGACTCTGTCCCACTTGGTACTTGCAGCTCCCTCATCTTTGTGGGGACATAGTGAGTTCAGCCAGTGCTTTAACTGAAGTCACTAAATCCAGCTGCCAGAAGTAGAGTCCAGCCAATTGCTAACCATCTTTCTCTTCCTGTTGACTGGGCAGTTGCATCATGTTCTGGAATCGACCAGTGAATACCTGGCTAGGTACAACATTTTCTTTTTTCCTCTTCTTTGTGTTTCTTTTTGTGTTTGTATAAGTATGATTGGTGTATCCGCATGTAATCTATGTGTTTTTACTCTCTACTCATGGGTGTCCATGTGTGTGCCTGTGCACATGAGTGTGGGGTCCAGAGGAGGCAACTGGGTGTCTTGTCACTCTTCATCTATTTCTTTGAGACAGGGTCTCTCACTGAACATGGAGCTGTGCTGTTAGCCTGCAAGCAAGCCCCAGCAATCCTCCTGTCCTTGTCCCCCAGAACCCCCAGGGTTTTGGTGAACAAGCCAATGGTCACACCCACATTTTTGCATGGGCTCTGGGATCTGAACTCAAATTTTCGCATCTGCAAAGCAAGGACATTCTCAGAGCTGATGCTTTGGGGCTCTGTCCTACTTGGCCAGTTTCTAATCTTGTTAACACACACACACACACACACACACACACACACACACACACACACACACACCAGTTTATCCTGTGTATTTTGAATATTATAATGGACTTTTATTCAGATCTTCTGTGTGATTTATTTGAAAGCAAACAGTTAGCCTAGTTAAATTCAGATCAAAAGTTCTTACCCATGCTTTGTGGGTGCTGACTCCCACTTCAGTCTCTGTGCTCTTTGTAGGTCCACCCTATGTGTGTGCCTGGGAACTGGATAGTCCTGTGCTGGGGTCTATATGCATTTTGATTCTCAAAACTCCTCTGATTAGCTTCACGCTGGTGCAAACTCAGAATCTCATCCACGGATTTAGGGTGTTCCTGACTTCAGCTCTCTTTACCCACATGTCCCGCCATTCTGCAGTCTTCTCTTTTGGTTAGAATTGCAAGGTTTTCCCCTCACTACTGTGTTATCTTTTACATGGGCTTGTATCTGAAACAAAGCAGCAATACGAGGAGGTAGAGGGGAGGGGTTGGGGGCAGAGAGGCAGAGAGAGGCAGAGAGAATGATTGAATAATAGGCATTCTCCTGTTCTGTTTGGAGCTTAGAGGCTTATGTCCCCAGCTTCTCATCAAAGTGAAGGGTTTTTCTTTAAGTGCCTGTGTGGTTCCCACTGTCACCTCCAGGCAGGGCCCTGAGTTTCCTCCTGTCACCCTGAAGGGAGGAATGGTTTCTTCCAGAGCTTCTTCTTTGGGTACCCATTCTGCGGTCTGGACATTGCCATCTTGGAGAGTGAGCAGGTGATGTGGGAGGGAAAGATGCAGGAACTCATGGCTACACGAGCTGTTCCTCAAGTTAGAATCCCACCTGCAATTTGCCTGCTTTCTTATCTTTAGTCTGCATGTGTTTGCATTATGATTCTGTCTAGGTTTTTGGTTATAATTAGCCAGAGAGAAATGGCCTAGTATGTACATATTAGCACCAGAAGCTGAAAGAATTAACCTATTTCTGGGACTCTGAGAGGAGGAAATACCAACTTCCATGGTTTAGAGATAAAGGGAGAGATGAAATAGACCTAATGGACCCACAAGGGGTGAGGTCATCCCTAGCTCTTGGGTGGGAATCAGAAAGTGAGGCTGGTAGCTGAGCTTCTCCTGAGGACCACACAAGGATGCAGGGTGCAAATGGCCACAGCCAGCCAGTGAAACTTTGGCCTGCAGGCCCTCAGTGAACACCTGGCTCTGATTCCTGGATCCCCATTTTCTTCCAGCATCTGGGAAACAGATTTCTATGATAAGAAATTCTCTGCCTCTGTGGTGGGCACCAGAATGTGCACAAAAGTCTTCAGGGTTCAGATGATGTATTTAATATCAAGTGGGAAAAATAAAGAGATAAGAGAAAGATAATTGTAATCGTGTTTTATATATTCTGTGTGTGTAAGTGGTTTAATACCAGGCAGGAAATGAACAGGGCTGTGCAAAAAGTAAAACGATGAAGCATGTGAGATGATCAGTTTTATTATGAGATTCATTTTTTAAAAAGGGCCCTTAGTGTGGCTTTATTATAATTTCAAATAAAAGAACATGCAAAAATAATCGCTGGCCTCTGGCCTCATGGTCACACTGGTCCTGGCTCTGCTCTGTCCCTTGTCTGAGAAGGCACTCTCAGCTGCCACCCCAACTCTTTCTCCTGTCAGAAGTCCCCATACCACTGTTACCCCAGTACTGATCACACTACACCTCACCATTGGTGCTTTGACTTTCCATCTTTTCTGTCAGACATGACAGTGTCTAGGTCACAGCCTGGTATTTTCTTGCTCATAGATGTATTTTCAGTATCCAGCCAAAGCAGACTGGTTACTGACTAATAAATACTTATTGACAGAATACTTAAATCTCTAAGTGAATGACAGCTTTCAGATGTTAGGATTTCTGTTTTACAAGTTACTCGGCTCCCTTTGTGATGGGCATTTGTTTTGGTTAAGGCCACCCTCATCTAGAATAGTCAGGAAAACAGCAGTGTTGCCTGGCCTGGGGACTTCCCTGTCTGGTACCATGCATCTTAAACTTACACACACTAATGCCAATTTAAGTACCTACCATTTGCTTATGACATTTGTCATAGGTATGATGGGTGATGTCGCTCTGTATGCTGTGAATGTGTTGCTCTGATTGGTTGATAAATAAAATGCTGATTAGCCAGTAGCCAGGCAGGAAGTATAGGCAGGATAAGCAGACAAGGAGAATTCTGGGAAGAAGAAGAAGGTTGAGTCAGGAGTTGCCAGCCAGACAAGAGGAAGCAAGATGTGAAGGCAGAACTGAGAAAAGGTACCAAGCCACGTGGCTAAACATAAATAAGAATTATGGGTTAATTTAAGCGTAAAAGCTAGTCAGTAATAAGCCTGAGCTAACGGCCATACAGTTCGTAAATAACTGTGTGTTTACTTGGGTCTGAGTGGCTGCAGGACTGATAAGTGAGAGATATTTGTCCTGACTGTAGGCCAGGTGGGACACAGGAAAACTTTCAGCTACATAGGCACTTTGTTTTAGAGGCAGAAGAAGGGACTCAGCCAAACGATGAGCCACACACGGTGATGGCAAGATGTAAGTTGCTCCAACAGACACCCACTCAAACACCCTACTCTAGAACCGACTCTTGGACTCCATTAACAACTGTTGAGGCAGGTGATTCTCCCAGCCTTCACCTGAGTGCTGTGAGTGATGGTAAGTGTCTTTCCAGGCAGCTTGTGACCCCTGAAGATGAATCTCCTTCACATTGCAAACACGAGGCTCAGGAGCAGAGACTGTCATTTCTGCATCCAGGGCAGGCATTACCAATCAATCCCAGTGTTCTTTCCCATCAAATCTAGGTTTAGTCTTAGAGTCATTTTCAGTGTCAGAGCTTAACTTGTAGTCTCTGCCCCCTACTTGCCAGAAAGTTTGTTCTCATATTATTTATTGCTCTTCTGTGTGCTCTCTGTAACAGTCTGAACTAAAGACAGCCCCAGACCGGGCAGCCTTGAGCGCTGGGGACAAAGCCTGTGTTGGTAGGATCAGCAGCATGGTGGGTTGGTATGAGGTGTTCCTAAGCCTCGAGTCCACAGGGTAGAGGCAGATTAGCAAGAGGCATTTGTTAGTGTGGACAAAGAATCTTCCCATGGAAGCTGGAACACTTCCAGGAAGGACCAAGGTCCAGGTCCCTAGCAGCTGGAGGCCAAGGGCAGGTTGGGCAGGGTTGCTTAGCAACAGCACAGCTTGGACAAGCCCCGGCTGTCATTCTCTTTACAACGAGTGTCCATCAGACCAGAAGATTTTCCTCTGAGTGGGCAACCTGATGCCTTTCCTCCAACTTTATTTCAAAACTACAAGTTCAGTCATGAAGGAGGCAGCCTTTGGTCTGTATGGAATGCTGAAAGTACCAAACCTAGGGAATGCTTCCAAGGGGAGTTTGGAAGGGGCAGCTGTGAAGATACAGCTGTGAGGTCTGATTCCCTCAGGCTTCTTCCTAACACCCCAGTACAACAGTCTCATATGGCTTCAATCAGCTGAAACCTTCTAAGTTTTGGGAAAGCCTTGGGTTACTGAAGTGAGAACACACATTTAGACCATTTGGTTTTGGCCATGGCTGTCCAGCGTGGAGGATGGATCTGGCTCAGGCTGGCTGTTAGCCTTCTCCTCTGCCATGGCTGAGTCAGTCTTCACCTCTGGGGGGTGAGCCTTGTTCCTCTTGGCGAATGACTGGCTGATTTCTGCGTGGGTTCTGTTCTTGGTCTCGGGGAGGACAAAATAGAAGTAGATAGCCCCTGTGATACACACTGCGGCAAAGACAAGGAAGCAGTAGGAGTCCAGGCTTTTCTGTGGAAAAGTAGAGACAAAAACAGCCAGTAAACAGTCAGCAAATGAGCTAGTGGGTTGTAAAGCCACATTGCAAGATCTACTCTGCAGCTAGTACTCATACACCAGCAGTGCTAGGTAAAACCCCACAGTGGCGGCGGCTGCTGCAAGAGTCAGGCGGAGCCACAAGATACTTGAACCAGTCTCAAAGGAAGTGGAGATAAACCAGTTACCCGCCATGGTCAAGATGAGAAAAAAACAAAAAACAAAAAAAACCAAAACTCAGTCTTTATTGTTCTGTATTCTTTTTCTCCAAAGTAGGTGTTTAAAAACTGACCATTAAGGAAGGAAAATGTAATCCTTGATGAATATTATCTTAGGTTCATTTTACCATGATCACATTCTTCCCTCTCCCATGACTCACAAGAGAACCGTAAACCCCCAGTTTGCAGGAAAAATATGGATCATGGTATCAAGGATACATATTGTTCCCCCCGGTATGCAGAAGATCTACCTCACTAATTGGTACAGCCTTGTACAAAAACAGAAAGACCAGAAGATAGATGCTGGGTGTAGTCACGGTTGCTTGTGTCCTGATTAGACCTCAGTGAGATGCTGGGCTTCCCAGGGACTCTTTGAGCCTCTGTGGCCCCTGACATGGTGCTTGGCTCTCAGTAAAGCTTTGTTCAATAAAAGGCTTCCTGGGCTTGAGAGATGGCTCCTGAGCAAGCACCAGGAGCTGAGTTGGAATCCTTAGCACCTAGGTAAAAAGCCAGGTGTGGTTGCACACTCCACTTGCCTGTGTCCTCAGAACTGAAGGTAGGGGCTGGGACAGGAGGATTCCTGGGACTTGCTGGCTGCTAAGCACACACCTGCAACCCCAGGAGTAGAAGCAGGGGGACCCTAAGTTCATGGTCATCCTTGACTTCACAGGTAGTTCACACCAACCTTTGGCTATATGAGAGCCCATCTCCTTAACCGTCAAAGTCTTCCTGGTTACAGCTGCCGGGCCTGACCTCTTTGCACTACAGACATCATTGATCAAAGACAAGGAGACAGTGGTTTTTGGGTGTCATTTCCCAAGAAGCAACGTCAGGGTTTTCATCAATTCCATTCCATCTCTGACTGAAAACTGTGCTTTGGGGACTTGCAGTGCTTAAGAGCCTAGGTACTCCTACATTCCAGATGCTCCGGCAAACATGTTTGGACTCATGGTGCCTCCGTGGTTGTAAAACAAGAGTGGTTTTGTGGGGTTGTCATAAGGAATAATAGGAACGCCCATCTCAAAGCACTGCGGGTGGTGAAGAGCGCCTTGCTCCGAGAAAGGTGCCTTCTGTTTGTCCACAGAGAGTCTCTGAGCCAAGAAGAGGAAGGGGGAGAATCAGGGTTTCTGTCGTCAGAGAGGCTGGGCCAACACAGACGATGAGCCACTTAAGGCAGAATTTCAAACCCCTGAGCATTAAGTTTCCTTATTTGAAATGTGGTGATGTTTGCCCTCATGTTGTGTTGTGATGGAATGGAATGTCTCACAGTCCGGCCCCCTGCCTGTATGCTGACTCCACATTTGAGCTGTCCAATAGATAGATGGTAGAGTCCTGCAGCTCACTGCTTCTATAGGTCCCCATCTCTCTAAAGACTTAGAGGCCAACCAAGACACCTACAGCCAGGAGGGCTCCTCTAGCCATCATTACTCACATCCGCTCCATCAGGAAGTCATGCTGACCCCACCTTGAAATACAGCCTGCATCTGACTCTTACCACCACTTCGAAGGCTACTGTGTTGGTGGAAGCTGCCATCATGCTCTATCTGGTCACTGAATAGCTTCTACTCTGGGCTCCCCACATGTCTCCTAGTGTCTTGGATTATTCTCAGGAGAGAAGCTGGCATGACTCTGTTAAGCAAAGGACAGCTTGCCACAGTTCTGTTCAAAATCCACAATCATGTCCAAAGTCACTCCAAGTGAAGCCGAACTCCATCCCATGGCTGACCTCCAGTCACTTTCACTTCTCTGCTCCAGCTTTACCTTCCTG
This sequence comes from Peromyscus melanophrys, assembly GCA_902168415.1. NCBI lineage: Eukaryota > Metazoa > Chordata > Mammalia > Rodentia > Cricetidae > Peromyscus > Peromyscus melanophrys. The sequence continues at coordinate 15,303 of CABHPR010130747.1, forward strand.
ACGGCTGTTCCTAATATCATGCCCCAGGGCCTTTGCACATGCCATTATCTGTCTTCCTGGCACAATTGTCAAAAACACCTGCACATCCTGCTTTCTCACTTTCTCTGCCTACAGGTCCTTCCTTAGAGAGACTTTCTCTAACTCCTGTTTTGAGAGGGTGCCCTCCAGTCCTGATTCACTGTCTCTAATTGTGCATCATTATGCAGTATAGAGCATAGAACTGCCTGTTAATTATCTCACCAATGAGGGTAAGCTACGGGAGGGTGGGCATTGCTGTTTTTCTTGCATCTCCAGAATTCAGGGAGTTGTGGATAGACAGAGGACCAGCAGTGGATGATTACTGAGTCCAAGGGTGTCCCAAGGCTCTCTACCCTAGCCAGGGCACTCCTGGAGCTGTCCGGGATGTCTTTACCACCCTCTGAGTTACTATGTGCTTGTCTTCACTTCCTAAAGGACATCATGAGGCCTCTTGGATTATTCTGCTTCACAGACTTCAGTTAACTCACAGCACCTGCAACATCTGGGGATAGGACACTTGTCCCCTTCCTTGTGAGTCTCAGGGGCAAAAGTGCAGGAAAAGTAGAGGGAGAGACTCCATTTCTTGGGCACCGAATCTACAGAGGGATCCCCCCCCCCCCCAGATGAAAAGTGCTGTTGGGTCCCTGATGCAGTTCTCCAAACCAATGTGTTGGGGCTGAATTCACAATGTGGTGAGGCCTTTATGAGGTGATCAAATCATAAGGGTGGATCCATCACAAATGGGATTCAAAACCTCATACTGGGATGAAGGGAACTAGGCAGCTTCCTCTCACTCTTCACCTTCTTCCACATGAGAAGACACTGGGGAGCACCATCTTGGAAACAGAGAACAGCCTCCACCAGATCCACCAATCCCTTGATCTCGGACTTCCATCCTCATAAAGATAACCCTGCCTGTGGCATTTCATGATAGCAGCACATAGCTAGGATAGCCCTTCTTCCTGAGGGTACTGGCCTAGAGGAGGTACAGAGCTGAGGCAGACATGCCTGCTCACCACCTCTCTTTCCTTGTTCTAGTGCTGAAGTCGCAGTACCAATCACTGGCTCTGCAGAAGGAGGCTTTACAAAATCAGGTTGGGGAGGGAAAAGAAGGGAGGAGCTTTTGAAAATGAACATTTACTCTGCCCCCACTACAGAGCCAGATCTTTGGGGCCATTTACAGGTCTGCTTCGTTCCTCTTTACAGATGAAAAAAAAAATCAAGCTGGAGTTAGGTTGTTACTGGAGTCATTAGGGTCAGAGCCTGGTCCTTGGCAGCTCTACCTACCTAGGCTCAGCCTTCCATCCTCAAGATACAACTCAGAGACAAGGCGTGTTTAAAAGTAGAGGGAGGAGATGTATCAAAGTGGCCACACTGGGCAAAGGAACAAATAATGATGTCCAGTGAGCCACAAGCCACTCTTGGAGGTCTTGAAACGAGGTTTAGGTTTAACTAAGAAGGCAGGAGGTGTGCATAACTAAGCAGTCCTGTACCTGACCTGTCACTGATCCAACATTGCCTTGGCTTCATCCTGCACATTGGTCTGGTAAGTTGTCAGAACTCAGTGAAAGCTCCTTCCCTGGAACCAGTACGTCCTCCGGCTGGCACCATGGCTTCAGCCTTTCCCTGCCTGAATTACGAGATTCCTTGCAGTACATTGCTTTATTGGTGCCAATGGGTGGGGTATAAGTATCTCTCCTTAGACTGTCTTCACTCCTGCCAGGACAGCCCGTGTTATTTGCCAAGTTCATGCTGCTGGAAGGAGGGGCAGGACAGGATGGAAACTCAGCAGCACGTTCTTCTCCAAAGCTGCCTTGCCCCGCGTTGGACCCTGGCTTGGACTGAGGATGTGAGCCGACCAAGTCAATGCTAACCTTAGCAACTGCTCTCTAACTGCTTCTTGGCCTGGGATTGCCAACTCGCTCTGTTCACCTCAACCTTGTGGTGTGACCTTACAGGAGAGGTGGCTGAGGGTGGGAACTGGGCTGGGCATCAGTTAAGACGCAAGCTCAAGGAATCTGTGGGTGGAGTGGAGCCTCACTTGGGGTGGATACTCGGCTCTCGCCATCACCCCTCTTCACATCCCCGTTTTGTTCCAGCTCTCAGGGGTGCTGCTAGCCACAGTCACATCGCTTCTGAAAATCCATCTTTTATGTCATTAGATGGCCATTAAAGTGGTCCAGATTTTTGTTTCAGGGAGGAAAATTTCTTCTCACAATACAGTAGAATGTTAAATTATGCTAAAAATACGAGGCGATTTTGGCAAAATACTACCTTTAGGAAAAGGCCCTTGAGATTAAAGAAAAAAAAATCTTAGTCCCCCCCACTACTGCTCTGAATCAGAACTGTGAGGGTGTAACTGCTTCCAAGAGCAAGGAAATAGAAGTATGTTGGGAATTCTGACTCTGGCTCACACAGAGTGGACCTATGGCCTACTTTGTAGTGGTGTGGTTGGGTAGGCTCAGAGGAGGGGCATGCATCGCCTAAACATAAGGCCACAAAAACCTAGCATGCTCTGGAGGTGATGAAATTATGACCTAATGAAATTCTAGGTTAGGTTTAGAAACAGCTATTCAACTCATTTATCACAAGAAGGTGCTCTGAGTTGGAATGACTCATTTCTGCCATAATAATCTATACATTTGTGAAGAAGTGGCCAGAACTATGTGTCCATGCCTAGGAAGTGCCTCTCCATCCTTCACACTGGGTTCAAGCCTGTCTTCCATGACAACGTAAACACCTATCTAAGATGTTCTCTGGCATGTGTGGTAGTGGCTCTCAGCTGAGCTTCCTACATCCTGGGGACACATGTCACTCTTTGGAGTCTCAAGAACTCATCATAGCATCTGATATAGACTGTTCCTTCTGGTGTTTTCTATGTCTGGCTGTGAATGCCCTGGAAGTGTTGGTATTCTCCCTCATCTCCCCCTCCCTTCCTCCATCCTTCTCTTCCTTCCTGTCTCTCTGTCTAGGATATCAGGACAGACAACAACTTTTCAATGGTCATGATCACAACAACAAGCTTTGCTGTAGCTCCCTTGCAGACACCATGCAGGGTGTCTCTTAAGATCCCTCCTGCAAAAAAACACAGGCACCATTCTTGTTTCAAAGACAAGACCATGACAGTCATCAGGGGAAGTTAAGATTACTCTGCCCCCGACCTCAATGCTGAGTGGCATGGCTGGAATTCAAGGTCACCTGGTTTGGTCCCAAAGTCTGCTCAAGTAATCCAGAAGGTTTTTTTGCCTACAAACTGCCTGGCAAAAAAGGTCATGAACAGCAACCACCAACAAATGCAGTGTTGTGGGAACTGTCTTAGGCAGGGAGTCAGAGGTATGGGCAGGGCTGGAGGCAAGAGACTGTTTGAGACACAATGCGGGTGGCTGTGGGTGACTGGTAACTGTCCCAGTTGCTTGGGACTGATCAAAGTTTTAAGATTTGGGCTGTCTGGGAGAGTTTTGAGTCAACACCCGAGGGCACGTTGGTCACCATAGAAAGGACAGGTGTTGCACAGTGAACAACAGGCACACTGAAGTCCTGGGCCCTGATCCTTGTGAATGTGGCATCGCCTGAGAACAGCCTTTCCAGGTGTTATAGAAGTAGTGTGAGGTCAAGCTAGATTAGATGGGCTTCCAATCCACTCAGTGGTTTCCAAACAAACAAACAAACAAAACAGCACACACACACACACACACACACACACACACACACACACACACACAC
>CABHPR010130747.1:28974-43025 GCA_902168415.1 Peromyscus melanophrys
CCGTGTGTGTGTGTGAGAGAGAGAGAGAGAGAGAGAGAGAGAGAGAGAGAGAGAGAGAGAGAGAGAGAGAGAAATATATAGAAAGAAATAGAGAGGTGAGAGAAGAGAACGAGGGAGAAAGAGAGGGAGATGCCCAGGGCCAGCCAGGCAGCTGCCAGCCAACCAAACACAGAGTAGGACATACAGAATGAAAGAAAGGTAAAAAGCCCTGAGACAAAACCTAGATGAAGAGAAACAGGTTAAAAAAATTATAAGAGCTAGAGGGACAAGCATAAGATAAAGTTGAGCATTCATAATTAATACTAAGTCTCCGTGTCATGATTTGGGAGGTGGTTGGTGGCACCAAAAAGAGCCTGCTACAGGGGTAGAAGACGTTGCCAAGTGCTTCATGGCTTCCAGTGTCATCACTGAGGTAGAGGAATACTGACTTGGGTTTGCGTAGCTCAGTCATGCAGAGAAACAGCACTCCCCTCCCCACTGCCGAGTAGCACGTTTTCATTCTCACAGAGTCCTCTGTTATCCCTCCAAAGTGATGCTCAGGCTGGAACAATGCCCTTCTTCAGAACGTGCTGTCAGAGAAGGAAGCTACTCACGTCTTAAGAGAAATGGGCCATGGGAGTTCAAACTGGCCCTACTTGTTCTGATTAAAGATAGAGTCTACTATGTTATAATGGTGAACAGTCGGGTAAGAAACACAGAGTCTATCAGAACAAGCTCCAGTCATGGCTGGGGTAGTGTTCATCTTCCAGTAAACATGGGGGACAAAGGTTCTCATGGGGTAATTACTTCTCAGGTAAACACCAGGTATTGGGGTGGGATGGGGTAGGGAACTCAACCTGGAAGGTACCGCAGTTAAAAGCCAACCTTGGAAGAGGGCCAATTGAAACCATCACATCCTAAACCTAGGGCTTGGTCTTCAAGGCTGCAGAATGGATGCGTTTGGTTATTCACTCAGTGAACACAAATGGCAGAGCCCCCACTGGATAGGGCTTCTAGAGCTGGGTTCCCACAGTGCCGTCAGCCCTGGAAGGTCCTGTTATCTGGTTTCAACCCAGGAGACCAGAACAGATTTGGCATTAGCTGCATCTATTACAATTCCCCCATCTCAGGATGTCGTCCCACCTCCACTTGTCTGTGGTACCTTTGCTGAAGCCTTAGCTGGTTTTCCATACAGCTGAAGGATGGGATCCCTTGCCTGAGAAGAAAGTTGACCTAAGTCCTTCCTGTGGGATGCATTTTCCCTGTAGCTTCCCAGAACTCCTTGGTGGGACCATGTTGCTCTTCAGTGTGCCTTTCATTCTGGCCTGGTGCCCCCTGCGCTGTCTATTGAAGTCTCCCAAGGATGCTTCTGATTCGAGTCCGTTCTGAGAAAGCCCATCCTGGCTTTTCCAGGTCCCATTCCGCCCAAGACTGAAGTCCACACAGACTTGTCCTGTCCTGTGTTCCTGTGGACATATGGTTCACCCACTGTGACACCCAGGGTGACCTACTGTCCCAGCTTTACAGCAGAGCATCAGGAATCTTCTCAGGGTCAGCCAAGCAGCCATCACCCAGTGGGATCTCAGCTTAATGCTGAGTCCTAAATGCTTAGAGAGGAAAGCTATCCAGCTGTGACTAATCCCAAGATGCTAAATTAGTCTACTTGAGGAAAAATAGAGCAGACAGGCTGAGGAGGGATGGAGCAGGTGGGCAGGCAGTCTGGTGAGGGGCATGTCTGGGACCAGGGTGGGGCCGAGGCTCACTAGTTTAGTTAGTGGAGCTGAGACTAAGTGGCTGGAGACAGCTGGCTGGAGAATGGACTTTTCCTTGGATTCTATAGCATGCTATTGTTGTTCGATGGCTCTCGTGTCTGCATGACCGGCCTGTCATAGAAATCAAACCTCTGCCTATCTTTGTTAAGATCCCTAGAGGTTGCCTGATGGTAAGGAGGCACACTTCTATGTCTGCTCTCATCCAAACCCTTGAGGGTGGCACTGTCATTGTCATCTGATGGCAGAGACACCAAGCGATCCGTCTTCCACTCAGACATTTTAAGAGTGTAAGGGGGTGGGTATCGTATAAGCATGTTCAGAGGCAGGTGTGGTGGGTATCTCTCCCAGACAAGCCACTGGTAAAGAGATAGAGACATCATCCTGGGTCCCACAAGTGGCAAGGCAGGGCAGAGAGGGGACTGGAACCCAAGTGCATTGGACTTTCCCTGCATTCTTCTCAGTCAACGTGAATATCTTACCTGAAATGATATCTATGATAGACTGACAGCCACAGCAAGCTGCCTGGGCAGTTATAGTCATTCATTTTCCTGTCCCTAAGACTCTTTCTCGGTAGGCAGTATCATCTCCGTTTACAAGAGAGGACATTGAGGCGTGGAAGAGTGAGTTCTAGGCATCTGCGGCAGAGCTAGCACTGGGAACACACTCTTTCTCAATGCCAGCCTGAGGCTGAGTGAAGATGCTTAGATGGAAACCCAGTGCTGGACAGTGAGGCAGGAGGCAGGGCAGATGGAGGCAAAGGTCCGTAAATGATAGCATCAGGCTCTGCATTTCTCTGCTGTCTCCTCTAGCCAGGCAGCTTACTTTCCCCTTTCCAGGCACATCTCCCCCAAGCTTCTGCAGCCTGTGCTGCAGATGTCAGGCTGGGCTAGGATGAGAGATGTCAGAGAGTGAGCTGCAGCTGGGCCACAGTGACATACTGGGCTAGCTGTGACAAGCAGATGCCCTTTACAAGGTCCACTTTCCAGACCCAGAGGCTGAGCCCTGTGGGTGGGTGGGAAGCTCCAAGCTGACAGCTGCAGGGCTGGACCTGTTCCAGGCCAGTCTCAGGAAGATGTTCATTTTCCTGCCTGTTTGGTTTTTCTTTGCAGTGCTCGGGATGGAACTCAGGGACTTGTGCATGCTAGGCAAGCACCTGACCTCTGGGTGACTCACAGCCCTCTTCCTGGCACTTGAAAGGCTGTGCTAGGCTCCTCAGGCGAGGCCCCTCTGGTGGAACTTACTCCCTCAGCACCCAACTCTCTTCTCCTCAGGAATCCCCTTCCTTATTTTCCTTTGCCCAGCCCAGCAGCCTGCCAACCAGCCCCGACTCTAACTTCTAACTGTCCATCACTCCTTCCTGGCTCCGGGGCTGGTGGCATCACCTTCTGCGCACCCACAGGGCCCTGCCCACCCTCTGGCTCTACCCATCTAGCAGGTGGGGTGACCCTCTTTCTGGGAGCTTCCCATCTACTTATCTGAAGGATTCAATGCGGGGTGTTTACCCACCAACCCCACAGCTCCCCAGAGCTTTCTTGAGTGTGAGCAGCAGGAAATATTAGATAGAAGGATTTATATTGCGGAGAATCTTGCGGAGATAAACAGATAGAAAATAAAGGATAGCCTCGAGAGGGCCTGGAACCTATTCCAACAGGCCCTGACTGTCTCTGCCCCAGGGTTTTTATAGAGACGCCAAGGGGTGGAGCAAAAGACCTCCTCCCCCAGCACAGCCAGGTGCAGACCATCTCAGACACCTGCACTCAGGCCCGTGGTCCTAATCATCCTCTATGCAGACATGCCGGGTAAAGCCATGAGGAACCCGAAAACGGGCTCCCACAATTCAGCTCTGGGCTGTCCACAGGCCTTCTGATTTGAATGAAAATGGCCTCCAAAGGCTCCTGGTGAGTGGCACTATTAGGAGAGGTGGCCTTGTTGGAGTAGGTGTGGTTTTGTTGGAGGAAGTGTGTCACTGGGGGTGGGCTTTGAGGTTTTAGATGCTCAAGCCAGGCTCAGTATCTCACTCTTCCTTCCTGCTCCCCAAAGAACTCTCAGACCCTCTCCAGTACCATGTCTGTCTGCACCCACCATGCTTCCCACCATGATGATAATGAACTAAACGTCTGAATTGTAAGCAAGCCCCAATTAAATGTTTTCCTTTATAAGAGCTGCTGTGGTCTTGGTGTCTCTTCACAGCAATAGAAACCCTGACTAAGACAACTTCCTATGAACTCCATCTGCTCAACTCCCAGACAAGCTCAGGATGCACGTCTCCACTCTTACCGATCACTCTGTCTTCCTTTATTTCATTATCTGGTGTTCCCTCCCCTGATTTCTTAAAATTTAGTCTTATATTCATGGTATTTAGCTACTGTCTGACTCTCAGCCTTGAAGTGCAAGCTCCACAGGGATGGTCCAGATGTCTGGCCCTCGTGTGTAGATGCCACAAATACAGATGTGCATGAGAAATAGAAATCTCTTTAAAGAAGGGGCCAGATGGCCTCATGGCTTCCTGAGTCTTTGTTCCCCCACTTAGAGCAGCGACAGTTGAAGAGCTGAGAAGGGAGGAAAGGTAGTGACTCAGAGGCCAGCAAGCATGGTGCACCCATGAATGGGATCACACTGCAGACTGTCAAGACTTGCCTCAAGGCAGGTGCCATAGCAGGGGTGACAGATAGGAGATGGAATGGGATTCTTGAGCTGCCACCTGACACACATGCTCTTGCTTCATGCGTCTTTCTCATGTATTCCACACAGTTCCCAGGACCCATTTCACCTGTAGGTAAACTGATGAAAGGGTAAGAACAGGCTGCAGCCACATGGGTGGCTGAATGGGGCAGGGTGTGCACTGAAGTGGGTGAGTTCTTCCCCACTTCATGTGGCCTCGATGGGAAAGTTGCCTTTGATCTTTAAGGGTCAGGTTATGATGCCTAAAATTGCCTATAGTTAGGTTTGGTGATGAAGAGCTGCAACCTCACAACGTGGAAGGCAGAGGCAGGAGAATCAAGAATTTAAGCTTATTCTTGGATATCCTAATAAGCTTGAGGCTAGCCTAGGCTACATGAGACTTTGTCTCAAAAAATTTTATGTATGTGTGTGTGTACAGGTGTTCATGTATATATGTATGTATGTGTGTGTACATGTGTGTATGCATATGTGTGTGTATGTGTGTATGTAAAAAAGGAAGTAAACACAATTTCCTGATCTGGCTACCTTGCTCCCAGTGTGTGGAATGGTAACAGCACCTTTACATACTTCTGAGTGGCCCGAATCGAGCCTTCCCTCAGATGAACAGGAAAACAATGGTCAGAATATGAGTGGGCTGTTTTGCCTTTTTTTTAGCAGCTGATTTTTGACACATTAGAGAAATGAATCATTATCATGTAATTGCTTCTCATTTGGAAAGGTGCAAATTAAAAGAAGGCCAATGTTGACGCCCCGGGCCTACAAGAGTCTGCTCATTAAAGCTGCGAAAGAAGCTGTGGAGAGGAGGAGAGGCTTCCTCATGACCTGTTTCCACCACCCACTCAGCTTCTAACAGAAGCTGGGGCCGATGAAGGTGATGGTGGTGCTTGTGGTGATGGCGAACACGGTGATGATGGCGGTGATAATCGTCTAGTTTTAGCACTCCTCTGAGATGTATGGCCTTCCCACTGAGAAGAGTATTTTGCAGCCACCTCAAAACTAGATGTTGATAAACCCAGCGGCAAATTACTCAGGGTTTCTTTGGCTGTTTCGGATCTGTTGTGTTTCCATATGAACTGTCGGGTTGTTTTGTATTTATGGGAAGAATTCCAGTAGCATTTTGATGAGGGCTTCACTAAGTCTGTAGGTTGACCTTCAGAAGTTGACCTTTCAAAAGACATTAATTATGCTACATATGTGAGCATGAGAGGTCTTTCCATCTTCTGGTATCTCCTTCAGTTTCTCAGGACAGAGCTCACAGCTTTCATTGTAGAGGTCTTTCAACTCTTTAGCTAGGTTGATTCCTAGAGTTTTTGAGGTTATTGCTAATAAGATTGATTTCCTGATTCCTTTCACTGAATGTCTATAATTGATATATAGACAAGCCACTGATTTTAATGTCCATGACTGGTATAGAGATAAGCCGCTGATTTTAATATCCATGATTGGTATATAGATAAGCCACTGATTTTAATGTCCATGATTGGTATGGAGATAAGTCGCTGAATTTAATGTCAGTGATTAGTATATAGATAAGCCACTGATTTTTTTGTGTTGGCTTTATCTTCTATTACTTTTTGAAAATGTGTTCATCAGAATCAAGAGTGTTCTGATAGTCTTTTTACTCAAAATATCATTTATTTCATCTTTTCACTTTCCATTTCTTTGTATCCTTGTCAATGAGGGTTCTTGCAAATAGAAGTTAGTTGAAACTTGCTTTTTAATCTATCTGTCTATCTATCTATCTATCTATCTATCTATCTATCTATCTATCCATCCATCCATCCATCCAGTCTATGCCTTTTAATTGTATCCCATGGTTCCTTAATCGTGTTGTTATCTCAATTGCTATCTCAGTGTCACAATTCCTCACCTTTTCTTCAGCTCCTTAACCTTCCCCTCTACCTGGTCTAGTTTCTGGGGATGTTTTCCATGGTGTCTGTGATCTACTGAGCATTTCATTACCAAGATGTCTTCTTTGTTGTTAGAATAGGCCAGGCAGAGAAGGGAGAGAGAGAGAGAGAGCCTGTGTCCTGTGTGTGAGCTACCACCTGAGGTCATGTTGGTATCTGAGGGCCATGCTACCACTGGAGCCATGCCAATCTGGATGGCCTGCACCGTCCCCTGGGGCCATGGTGACATCCAGACCCAGACTGCTTCTGAGAATCATGTCTGGGTCCGTGGTCCTACTGAAGCCAGGGTCTGTGTTGAAGTCCATGGAATATGTTGCCACTGGGGACATGCAGAGGTCCAGGGTTTGGGCCACACCTGTGGCCTTGTTGGAGTCTGGTGGTTATGCTGCAGCTGGGATCATACAGATCTGAGTGGCCTGTGCTACTATCCGGGACCATGGTTTCATCTGTAGCCAAGGGCCATGTCTGGGTCCGTGGCTCTATAGCACCCAGGGTCTGTATTGATGTCCGTGGCTCCTGTTGCCATGAGGGCCATGCTGATTCCTGGGGTTTGGGCTGCCACCTGGGGCCATGTTGGTGTCCAAAGGACACTGGGGGGTCTGGGTGACCTGCCCTGCCACCTGGGGCCATAGTGATTTCTGGACCCAGGCTGCTGCCAAGGACCATGTCTGGGTCTGTAGTCCTACCAAAGCCAGAATCTGTGTTGAAGTCCATGGCCCATGTTACCACCATGGGCTATGTGGATGCCTGGGATCAGGTCAGCCACCTGAGTCCCTGATGGTGGACAAGGGTTATGCCGCAGCTGGGGCCATGCAGATCTGAGTGGCCTGCTTGTGCTGCTATCCAATGCCATGGTAATGTCCAGGCTAGAGCTGCAGCTGAGAGCATGTTGGGGGTCTGTGGCCCTACTGCAGCCAGGGTCTGTGTTGATGTCAGAGGTTCCTGTTACCATCGAAGGCCCTATAGATACTTGAGATCTGGGGCCATGCTAGTGTTCAAAGGCCATGCTACCACTGGGTTTGTGCCAGTCTGAATGGTCTGTACTGCCACCTGGGTCAATGGTGACCTGGTAGCTGCCAAGGACCATGTATGGGTCCGTGGTCTTACTGTAGCCAAGGTCTGTATTGAAATCTGAGGCACATGTTGCCACCAAAAGTTACATGAACACCTGAAGTCAGGGCCGAAACCTGTGGCCTTGTTGGTGTTCAGGGGCCTTGCGGCCACCAGAGCCATCCTGATCTGAGTGACCTGTGCTTCCACTCAGAGCGAGGATGTCATCAGACCAAAGCTGCTGCCGAAGGCCATGTCTGGGTCCACATTCCTGCTGCATTGGGGTCTGAGTTGATGTCTGTGGCCCGTGCCACCTCAGGGGACATAGGAACCATGCGTGGTGAAATTAGAGGGCCATGCTGAGCCAGCCCTGCCTTCTGCTGGTCTTGGGATGGCTGATCCTGCCCCTCGCTGGACACTGCAGCAAGACAGCTGGCCCCAACCCTTTTCGGAGAGCCCTCCCCAAACCCCCACACTGGGAGAGAGATGGCCCCACCCTTCACCATAGGTGAGGGAGAACTGACCCTGATGGCCTGAGTATAGGGGAGCTGGCTCCACCCCTCGCCTGAGGGGGGCAGCCCCAGTGGCCTGGACTGACCAGCTCAGTTACCACACAGGCCCACAGGATCTGCTAGAGCTCATGAAGGGTCTAGTTATGTGGATCTCCATGACTCAGGGTTGCTATGGGATATCCCAGAGGAGTTTTAGTGAGGATCCAGTGATGATGGTGTGCCAGAAATCAGAGGCCTCGAACAAGATCAATGACTCATTGCCATGAACATTTGCAAGTAAAGCTGATTGGACAAAAGGGTATGCTGTGTGACTCACTGTGGCTCCCAATGACACCAGGATGAATGAGGAGGTGTTGGAGAGGTGGGAAAGATGGAGGAGCGAAGAGGCTTTGTTGTAGTTATTGTTTGTTTGTTTGTTTGTTTTGTTTTGTTTTGATCTTTTGGGGGAACACCACAGGGATGAGGGGAGGATATGGGGGGACTGGGAGGTGAGTGAAACTAGGGTGCATGATGTGAAATTCCTATAGATTCAGTAAAGAAATTATGTCAAACAACAACAACAACAACAACAACAAAAATCCAATCAATCAACCAATCAATCCATCATCAATCACCCAGGCTTAGCCATTAGAACTGAGAACTTTTTTTTTTTTTTTTAAAGAAAGCAACTGCTTGCGATTTCTTCTGAAGACAAGCCTTTCTGAAGAGAGCTTGGCAGAAAATCATAAAGCACACAGCCGTGTGTTCCTACTCAACTCGCAGGCAGCAAGCTCCCTAATTAACTCTACCCATGGCTGTGGGGAAAGATAAGAAGGAAAACTGAGCAGCCAGAGACTCAAAGGAGAATGGCGGTGGGGTGCGGAGGGGGTGATCAGACTCAGAGTCAGGCAAATTCTGGGTGTGCCCTGTCTACGTTGCATGTGGTGCGGACTATGCAAGACCCCTTGGAGCTCTCCTACTCATCAGGAGTGAAAATGAAAGTCTCCTGTGCAGAGATGCTGTGGTCATAGGGATGGATGCACGTGGTAACGCTCCTGGTGGAGCAGGTGCTCAGCTGCAGGAAGCTAATGGGAGCTTTGAAGGCTCCCTGGTCTTCCCAGACACATGGAGCATGCGCTGCACCCTCCCTGAGCAGCTTGTCCACGTGCCTCCGTCACACTGGATGGCGGAAGTCTTTTATTTCCAAGGGCTACCTGCTGTGTGCCTACACTGCCTGGGCTGACCAAGTGCTTTCTTGGCATCGCAGTGGACAGATTAGTTTCCCGTGGCTGCTGTAACAAATGAAGATAAATGTGGTCACTTACTAAAACAGGAAATTGTCGTCCCAGACCTGGAGGCTGGAAGCTTGGGATTGGACAGTGCCTTGTTCCTGCCAAAGCCTCTGGGGGAGAATCAGCTCTGTGCTTCTTGGAACGCTCCTTCCTGGTGACTCCTGATCTTTCAAGCTGATCATATCTCAAGATCCTTAACTGTTCGAAAAGGCCTTATTTCTAGGAAGTGTCGCATTCTAAGGACCCAGTTAGATTTAATCTTGGCAGATGTTATTCAGTCCACCACAAGAGAGGAACTTGTTATGGTTTAAATAGGAAATGTCTCCTACCTACAGAACTCATGTGTTGAATATTTGGTCCCCAAATGGCAGTTCGTTCTCTCTCTCTCTCTCTCTCTCTCTCTCTCTCTCTCTCTCTCTCTCTGTGTGTGTGTGTGTGTGTGTGTGTGTGTGTGTGTGTGTGTGTGAACTTAAGGACATAGGGCCTCACTGGAGGATGCAGGTCTCAGTGAGTGTGCCTTGAAGGTTATATACCTACTCTCAGTCTCCCCGCCCTGCTCCACTTCCCGTTGGCCCTGAGGTGAACAGCCTCTTTCTGCTCAGTCCTACCTTTGTGACCTTCTGGCCCCATCATGGTCCTGCCATTGACAGAACTGAGCACTGTAACTGGAAACCCTGAGCCAAGCTCAATCTTTCCTCCCCGATGTCACTCAAAGTGACTTAACTTCCAATTAAACAGAGCATGAACCTAGCACTGTGCTGACTTGAGGAGCAACTTGTGGGCATTGTCTGTGGGGATTTCAGGGCCCCAGAGCTCCTGTGCTAACAGGGAGCAAGAAGCCGTGCCTCTAGGGTTGTCTGAGACGATGGAAGGAGGCAGTTTTAACAACATGACTGGAACTGGCAGATCTAGTGACAGTGTCTAGGGGCTTCCAGATTCAGGGGGGTAGATTTGGCTGGGCTGGTTGCTTAGCAACTTCCAGAAGTGTGGAGGTGCCGTTCTCAGGCCAGTGGGGCCTGAGGGTGGTGGTAGGTGTTCAACCCTGAAGAGAGACCTCAAGGGTGGTCATGTAACTAGAGAACACTTCACCTGGTCACACCCGCTTCTGCTCTCGGAGAGGGAAACTGAGACCCAAAGAGAGCCAAGGCTTTGCCTAAGTTCCTGTGGCATCGGACCCAGTTGCAGCAAGCTTGTAAGAGTACAGAGCCATGGGCCAGTAAGAGATGGCATCTCTGTGTCTTGGCTAGGAATTAGGGCTCAGGAGTAATCAATGAAGGTTGCAGGGTCAGCTCAAGGTCAAGCCAAAGAAGGAAAATGCATTTTGGAAGAAAATGCATTAGTGAAAGAAACCAGGTGTAGCATGTAGGTGTCTCTTGGGATGGGAACCTCTGAGGGTTAAACTCTTGTTTTCCAAACCAAGGAACCAAATACGCTAAATGTGTGGACATGCCCCTCTCTAGCAAATCCTGTTGCTTGTTACATGTATAGCTCTGTTTTAAACCACACAGTGCTGCAGAGAAAGGGGCACATGAATTCCTGTCATGTAGGAACCACACCCTCTCATCCATGCCTTCTCTCTTCCAGGTAACCTTTGACTACAGCGATGAAATGAGGCAGAAGGGATGAATGCAAAATTCACTCTTCAGACAGAACGGGGAACTGCATGAAAACGTATAAAATCCCTGCAACCCCTTCATTCTATTCCACATGATTCTGAACCCTCACAAGAAAGTGAAAGCCAAACATGCTATACATCGTGGAAGGTGTTCTGCCTCTTGGTAGCTTAATCTTGCCTTGTGATGAACGTTCTGGTCAGTGCAATGCTTTGCTTTACCCACCTCTAACGATAGCGGGCACCATCCCTGGGGATCACAGTCATGTGCCGATGACCAAGACATTCATGGCTATGGCATTGCCCTGCGTTCTCCCCACAGTTTTCTGACTGCCAAATATTCTTCAAATTACTCTTTTGAGAAGGGATCACCCAAACAGGTGTCCACCCATACATTAGCCTGAGCCATCACAGACAAGTTCTGTGACCTCCAACCCTGGGCAGGAAGAGTCTAATCTTGCTTTATCTCACAAGACTGGCAGAAGACGAAGCATGGTTATCCACCTGAAGGATTTGGAGCAATCCCACTACACAAAAAGCTTGCAGACTCTTAGCTCTTACATGATCACATTCATTATGACCATATCTGGCTGCTGAGTTGGAATACATTTTTCTCATGTAGAATGGCCATGTTTTAAAGGTTTCTACTATGTATACGGGCTGAATCATGTCCTCAGAGGATGTGCTGATGTCTACCTCTGGTACCTGTGACAGTGGCCCTGTTTGGAAGAAGGGTCTGTAAAGGCATGGCCAAGTTAAGCTGAGGCCGTGCTCAAGTCATGTGTGGCTGACACCTGTTGATTGGTGTCCTTATGAGGATAAGGATTAGGAGGCACCATGGACACCTGTCACAGCCAAGGAGCACTGAGGACGGTGGTGGCCAGCATGGGCCATGGCAGGCCAGTGGGAACTTCTTTCCTGCAGTCTTGTGGGGAGTGTGGCTCTGACTACACCCCTACACCTAGGTTTAGGACTTCTATCCCAGACACCCAGTTTGTGGTAAACTGTTCTAGCAGCCATGGAAATAGATACAATCACTTTGGGCAAGAAGACAATGAGAATTCTGAACAGAAATAGAACCAAGAGGAGACACGGTGGTATTTTAAAAATAAGAAGCATGGAGGGGTGTTTAAGTAGTGTGTTACGGTTTGTGTCTTGAGTGACCTTTAAAGACTTCAAGTCTTAAAAGTTTTCATTCTTAATAGCACAAGGGAAATTGTGGAAGCTTCAAGGTGGTGCTGTGTGGGAGGTTCTCTGGCCATGTAGGGGGTGCCCTTGGCTGGTGATACAATCAGCTTTGCTCAATTAGGTGCTGTCTGTATCACATTGCCTTATTCCAGGACCAATGCACCCAACCTATCACAGACCTGTGGTGGTTTGAATGCAAATGGTCCCCATAGACTCTTGGGGGGTGGCATTATTGGAGGCGTGGCCTTGTTGGAGGAAGTGTGGCACTAGGGGTGGGCTTTGAGGTTTCAGATGTTCAAGCCAGTCCCAGTATCTCTCTCTCTTTCTTCCTGCTGTCTACTGTATCAGATGTAGAACTCTCAGCTCCTTCTCCAGCACCGTGTCTGCCTGCATGCTGCCATGCTTCCTGCCGTGATGATAATGGACTAAATCTCTGAACTGTAAGTCAGCTCCAATTACATGTTTTCCTTTATAAGAGTTGTTGTGGTCATGGTGTCTCTTCACATCAATAAAACCCTAAGACAGACCAAAACCTCCCAAACTATGAGCTAAAATGACCCCTTTCTATTTTCTAAGTAGTTTGTCTCAAGTAATCTATTGAGTAATGACTAATATGGATGGCAAATTACTGTTCAAGTTTAATTGCCAACTTGACCAATCTAGAACCACCTATGAAGAGAGTCTCCACAAGGGATTGTCTAGGCTATGTTGGCTGTCAACTTGTCTGTCGTGGATTCTCTTGAGTACATTACTTAAGGTGAGAAGACCTGCCCATAGTGGATCAGTGCCACTCCCTAGACAGACTCCCTGCATACTGTGTATGTGTAAAGAGGTGCCGATCACTAATAAACATGAGTGCATTAATTTCCCTCTGCTTTTGACTGTAGATGTGACTACCTGCCTCATGCTCCTGCCTTAACTTCCCTGTAATGATGGACTTTAACTTGGAATTGTAAGCTAAATGAACCTTTCTCATTCAGAGTCACTATTGCCAGGATATTTCACCACAGCAATGGAAACAAGACTAAAACAATGGTTTCACTCTGAGCTAGTTTCCTTTTCTTACCCACCTGCCCCCAAGTCCTTCCTTTGTCATCGAATTCCCTGACTATGGCTTATATACTTCAGTTGGTCACTAGGATGGCCCATATTGCAGAAGCCCATTGACAGGTCTCTGACTTCAAGGCACCCAGGGCTCCCACAAGGCAGCCACTCTACATCACTACACAGCCTCCCTCCGGGCTACAGTCTCACCATGGATTTTTCCACATGTCTGGAGGATGGGACTGCTTCCCACTGTGGCTGGTCCTGGGGCCTCTGTCTTGCTGAGTCCTCTAGTCTTGCCCTCAGATCAGAGAGGAGACCATTCACACAATGGTTCTTTAAGTCCATTTGACTGCCCCGCCTTGGGGACCATCTTCTACCAGGCCCTGGAGCAGCTACAACTACAGCATTCACAAGCCGTATTCAGAAGGCTCATGCCACAGGAACCTTTCTGCAAGTCCCTGTGTGGACGTGGGCATGAGGCTGGGTTTCCATTTCTAGAAGGGGCTACTATTAATAACACATGCCAATGACTCCAGAGGTAAGCCTCACCCTCATTTAAATTCATTGATATGTCCTTGGCAATGACAGCTAATTTTGTATTATGTGGGCTTGTCTTTTAAGAATCATGACCACATACTGGTTTAGTGTCAAGATGTGTCTCAGTTTATGGCTCTAATTGTATGAGTGTATATGTACCTACTTTTATAGCCAATAATTTCTTCTTTGTCATGAAGACTAGAAATTAATTTTCCTGTCACTCTGCTTTGGACATAATTTTCTCACTCCTCAGGGGACAGAGTCACCTGATTTGAATCCCATCTAAACTGCTTAGTTCAGTTGTGAGAAGGCCAAAACCCTGCATGGGAGTCTGTCTGTCTGCCTCTTTCTCTCTTTCCCTACCTTTCTCTCCTTCTCTCTGCCTCTCTCTCTCTTTCTTTCTTTCTTTCTCTCTCTCTCTCTCTCTCTCTCTCTCTCTCTCTCTCTCTCTCTCTCTCTCTCTCTCTCCCTCTCTCTCTTCTTCTCTCTCC
>CABHPR010130747.1:43125-65618 GCA_902168415.1 Peromyscus melanophrys
TCTCTCTCTTCTTCTCTCTCCTTTTATCTCTCATTTGTTCCTACACCTGTTCATTATTCAACAGATAGGAATGTCTGGGGTCATATGCACACTAGCCATTGTGCAGGAGACTTGTATCTGTCCGCTCATGACCTAGCGGTGGTGGAATCTATTAGCAGGGCCAGAGCTCTTGTTCTGCTTTTTAACCCCAAATGAGGTGCTCCAGGCCATGTAGCTGCTAGTTGAATTTGAACCCTGGGTGGATGAAATTCACTCCCATCTGCTGTGTACTACTGTGCCATGTTAGAGGTCAGAGCCCAGACCTGACCAACTGCAAGATCCCGGAGCCAATGTCATAGACACACAGAACGAGAATGGATAATGTATAAACAGTGTTCAAATGAATCTAGAATACTAGCCATGCAGCATCCATTAATCCTGGCCCCTCCCTCTCCTGGAAATCCCTTGAAAATGGTTACCACCAGGTCTGACTCTCCAAGGGCTTCCTCAGGTCAGAAATAACACCTTCCCACTTCCTTCTCTGTAGATGTGAGGAGGGCATGGCTGGTACTCTGTTTTATCTTTTCACTTGCCTCTGTCCCCATCTCCTTACTTTAGATGCTCCTATGGGGTCTGAAGAACTTGGCTGAGATGTTAGTCCCTCTGTGGAACTCTGGCTTGTGTAGTTGGAGGGCTCCTGTATCTGTCCTTCACCCAGTACTCAGGTAATTTCTACCTGCAGGAAAGGTTCCACAGGGCCAAGGCAGTATGACAAGAAGACAAGTCCCCTTTTCATACTGGACAGGAGCTAAGTGGGCACCTGGTCCATCCTATGGGGCCAGCCCCATTATCTGGGGTGCTCATCGCCATCCTAATTCCCACTCTCAAAGACCATCCTCCCTCTGGGTACCTCTGTCCTCTCCACTAAGCCCACATCTCCCTTCCAGGTGTCAGGCCCTCATGACAGCCTTCAGACTGGAAATGAGGTGTAGAGATCGTCCGTCCTTCAAAGTAAGGCTTTCAAGTGCTTTGTTGATGAGATTCTCTGGGCTGCCTTGGGGCTGCACACACACATAAAATATGTAGAAGGAAACTGCTGTCTTTGTGTTTTCTCTTTCCCTCTGCCCGACTTCAACTCCTTGTCAGGTTTCCTTCAATTGATTGCTCAGGAGAGAAGCTGTCTGGGGGAAACTATTGTGTTCCCTCCTGGGAGGGTAATTCCAGCAGGTCCCTGGTTTACTGCCATTTCCTTATGGGGAGGGCATACTGGGGGGATCTCAGCCATTTATCCCTCACTATCCTCATTCCTCACTTTCCCAGAGAGCTCCTCCTGGGATGGGCTCTGCCCTGAAGGCTTAGGTAGACGGTGAAGCTCTCTCAATCCAGACTTCCCTTAGATAAGTAAGTAATCACCCCGAGGCCCTGGACTGGGCACTGTCACTGTGAGCTGACTGTGGTCCTAGAACCAGTCCATCTAGTGCCTGAGTTCATTGCTTGCTAGAGAGGCATGGCTGCTGAATGAACACAGGGTTAGGGGGTGAAGGGTCAGGACTGAGAGCTTATCTGTGCTTGTAGGGTGCAGGTGATTTCCCTGGAGGGAGCCCGTGGACACCCGTGTGGAGCTGAGCCTTTCACACCCTGAGACATGAAAGCTCTCCCATCAATACCAAGTGCTACGGCATGGGGATCTGAACTTAAGAGCCAAAGCCGAAGGCCAGTCCCTGACTTCTGAGTAGGGACGATGCCTGAAGCAGGAACCGATGGAAGCTACGAAAATCAGCATTCTTCAGAGTCACCTTTAGCTGAGAAGGTCTGTCAGAGGGACATGGGTGACAAAACCGTGTCTTGTGTAGACACATGCAGGGTAGATTTGTGAAGATGGAGGTTAACCTCATCCTGGGAAGAAGAAAGTGGAAGCCCCCTTCCTCGTATCTAGAATTCTCGGTGTAGGCCTCTTTTCCTCTGAGTAATTAAAAAAGAAAATGGCATGTATGTATGTATGTGTGGGTACATATGTGGAGGACAGAGGACAACTGGTGGGGGTTGGTTTTCTCCTTCTATCATGTGGGTCCCAGGGATCTAACCCAGATCCTCAGACTTGGTGGTAAACGCTTTTAGACACTGAGCTATCTAAGTAGTTTTTAACCTTGTAGGTCAATCTCAGAATGGATATAATTCTACTCAAGTTTTAGCAAACAGTTAATGCTCACCAGCCAGGTATATACGCAAGTGTTAAGATCATGGTTCTTAGGACAAGACAGAGAAGGTCCAAACCCATCATTTCTCAGCTCTGTGATGCCGAAAATCAATCTGAACTGCTTTTTTTCAGTCTATAGATTGAGAATAAGGCTAGTTTGGAAAGAAAGAATTTGGCGGCTCACCTTTAACCCATTTTCTATTCCTGGGATAGGAAGAGTGAAAACAAAAGGAAAGAAAATGACCTGGTCATTTCTCTATTCAACACGCCAATCCTACCTCAGGATGGTACTGACGAGCAGGAAGGCAAGAGAGCGTCCTACATGCTCAGCACTGGTTGCAGGAGGCACCTGGTCTAAGATTAGCAGGTAGCTCAGGGATGGCCCACAGGAGAGGTCAGGGCGGCTCCTGGTCCTTAGTGGTAGGAGCCATGGAGGTCCTCCTGCTCACCAGGAATGTTAAACATGCAGGGTTGTCTCTTCAAAGGGAGAGATGTATAACCGGTTTGCTGCCCAGAAGGCTGGGAAGAGAGGTGTTAATAGCCTGGTGACCTCTGCACCATCTGTATGGCCAGACCTCATGGACTCCCACAGATTCTTATGTTTACCCCAGTCAGTCTATAGCCATCTTCTCTCTGTCTGCAGATCCTTATGAACTTTTGTTTACCATAAGCCTACTTTCTCAGTTAATCTCTATAATCTATAGAACCTGTCTTTATGGAAGATGTCACTTGTACTTTACAAGAGTTTCAATGTAAGCATGTCTTAAGCTTTACTGTACACATAGGATTGTGTTAATTATCATTCAAGAAGCTTTTTTTTTCCCCCAAATTGTGCTGTGCTTAAATATGCCTGAAATAAACTAGACGGTGTCAGGTTTAAGTTTGAATACACACTGGCTACTGAGTCCTGTCTAATGGGACTTCCCCCTGCCTCATGTGAATTGACACTCTGCTGGTCATGGTGTTTGCAGAGACCCTTCCTGTGTAGGTGACAGGACAACAGTGGACCAAGGTGCACCCTCAGATGGCTGGGGAAAGCTGGGCATCTGTCTTGATGTACTAATTACATTCCCACGGTATTTTTGTGAGAGTTGAAACATTTAGAAACAGGGCCTAGCACACAGTCAGCACTCTACAGATGCTGCTGTCCACACCTCAAGTCTCTAGGTGGCAGCAGCATGCACTGGTGTTTCTCCTCCTGACAGTCTGCTGCCCTGCCAGGCAGGTACCTGTCTTAGTTAGGGTTTCTATTGCTGTGATAGAACACCATGACCAAAAGCAACTGGGGGAGGACAGTGTTTGTTTAAGCTCACGGATCTAAGGTCACACTCCATCACCGAGAGAAGGCAGGGCAGGAACCTGGAGGCAGGAGCTCATTCAGAGGCCATGGAGGAGTGCTGCTTCCTGGCTTGCTCTTATGGCTTGCTTAGTCTGCTTTCTTATAGCACCCGGGACCAGCGGCCCAGAGGAGGTGCCACCCACAGTGGGATGGGCCCTCCCACATCAATTATCAATCAAGAAAATACATCACCACAGGCTTATCCACAGGTCAATGTGGTGGGGGGCATTTTCTCAATTGAGATTCCCTCTTTCAGAATGACTCTAGTGTATGTCAAGTGGACATGAGTCTAGTCTGCACAATGTCTCCTTTGTCCGCGAGCCATTCTGAAATCCTGCCTTCATGGTGAGGGTATATATGCATGTGCTGGTGTGCGTGGCTTTTCCATGATCATTTCAAGTCCCCCTCTGCCACCTCATCACAGTTCCCTGGTACTTGGGATGGGGACAAATGCATTCCATCCAACAATCACAAATAGGAACCAACATGGTGGCTGAAAGTAAGCAACACTAGATGAGACAGAAGTTTAATTCCATTTGTTTTGCTTGAAATCTAACAGGCAGGTGTCACCTTGACTGATTAATGAGATGCTGGGATCATCTTGCATACCAGGCAATATATGACTGACTGAGCACCAGCCCCACAATTTAGTCTTCATCAACATAGAGAAAAAGCAAAGCAAGGCTATGAACACCCGCTCAGGAAGAGAGGGTGCAACCCCATTGGATGACGCCCTAAACCTACCTCTTAGCACCAGTCTTAGGGAGCCTCTAGCTGGACACAGCCACAAGGCCAGGAAAATGGCAAGGCCTTCAAGAACACTCCATCTTACAGACAAGGAAACTGAGGCACGAGAAGAACCAGCTTTCCCAATTGATGGCTCCACAGTCAGCAGGCACTGGGCAAGATGGTAGATAGGGGCTGGGTTCCCCTGCTACTAAGTGACAATGGCCTTCCCTAGAGCTGCCAGGAACCCCGAGGGAGTTTACTCTCAAGTTCCTAGAGTGCAGCTGATCAGCAGTGACTCATCCATCCTAGCCACCATCATCAGTGAAATTCCTCAGTGCCTGTGCCTTCTCTGAGGCACAGATGTACCTTGATTATCTTTGATTCCTCACAAGTCGGTCCTAAGCCCCGCACACAGCATCCCAGGTTCATCATTATTGGGCTCTTGGACATTACCATCGGCAGGCATGTCGGTTAGCATGTATCTGCCCTTTGTGGGCAGCATGAAGGCAGCCCACTGCACTTCAGTAAGGTCTAAAGCTGGAGCACACCCTTTCCCCCCATTAGGCTTTGCTTTTTCCTGGGCCTGAAGTTCCCCACCAGTCAAGGAGATATCTGAGCCGCACCCCAGGCCAGGCACAACACAAGAGGGTGTCTTACCTGGGCCACTGCAGAATGAGGCGATGATGGCCAAGATGCACACAATGCTTAGGTAAGGGACCCATGGGGCGTGGTCCTGCAGGAAAAGGACAATGTGAACAGGCAAGGAGCAGCAGGATGTCTAGGGGACCTGCATTTTTCCTGACTCCATCTGCATGACAGGCCATTTCATATCCCTGAGCCTCAATTGCTGCAAATTGCAACCGCCAGAGTCATTCTGTCCTCTGATTTCCCAGATGTGGGAAATGAGATGATGCCTACAGAATTCCACAGGCCCCAGTATGCGAGAAGCGGTAAATAAGTGTCCACGTAACAGCGATTGAATGCTTTGTTTACAGCAAAGCATCGGAGACAATGTTCAGGTATTGTTACATTGAAATTTCTCTCAGTTATCCTTCTCACTGTGTAAAGCACCCTGTTTACACTCCTACTGTTCATGAGTGTGGAGGGCTAGCTCACTCATGGAATGTCCAGAGGGTCTGTCACTCATCTATAGGCAGATGTTGAGGGAGCTCCGAGGCCCTGTTGTGTGGGACTTAAATTGGGGGGATGCTTGAGGCAGAAGAAAATAGACTCCATAGCAGCTTCCACTCCCTCTCCCAGAACCTCAGAGGGACAGTGCAAAGCCACCCAGCTCAGGACCACTATATGTCTGGATATGGGAAAATGCCAGCTCAGGCAACACACTGTCCCCCAAGAAGGAGCCAGCTCAGCACCACCTCTGAAGGACAGGCTTCTGACATCACCACACCACTCTTGCCTCATTCTGGAACTGTTTGGAACGTTAGGATATCCTGCTGATGACCAAGATGCCCAACTTTCAATGTTAAAATGTATTCCTGAAAATAATACCAAGACTTATCAGCCCAGTACGTGCTTGATGAATCCAGGTTGCTCCGATCAGGGTAGGGGGCAGGGGGGAAGATGTGGGCTTGTAATAAAGACCCTGGGACCTAATCCCACCTCGGCCATCATCCAGCTGTGAAAGGTTGGTCACTTCTATTTATGATTTGGAGTTTCTCTCCATAAAAGGAGGCAGTCTGGGGCTAGAGAGATGGCTCAGCAGTTAAGGGCACTTGCTGCTCTTGCAGAGGACCCAGGTTCAGTTCCCAGCACCCACCTGGTGGCTCACAACTATCTTTAACTCCACTCCTAGGGGATCTGACACCCTCTTCTGGGCTCAGTCAGTGGGCACCAGTCACACATGTGGTACACAGACACACATGCAGGGGAAACACCCATATGCGTAAAATAAAATGTGAAGTTTTTAAAAAGAGACACCCTGAATTTTGTAAGGATTGTGGATATAATTGTTCTCCCACATAAACATACATGCGTACTCCTGGACCACTCGCTCTACATGCTGTTAGTTACTCCTCACAGCATCCCAGGCTACAGGGACAACTTTCCCTTGTAGAGCTCGGGCCCAAGAGGAGCCAGCAGAGTGGTAAGTGGAAAAGCCAGGATTCCAGGTCACGGAATCCAGGTGACAGGGTGGTTACTGAGAAGTCACCTGACAGGCAGAGATCCGCTTCCCTTGCAAGGAGGGACACCTTAGGAGCACCTTACATAATCCCCCCACTCCAAAGAGAGGTAAATTGAGGCTCAGGGAAGGGAGGCATCCTGCTCACCGCAACACAGCTTATCTGTGACAGTGGTAGGGCCAGAAGTCAGGTGTCTTGTCTCCAAGTTCCAGGACCCATCACCAGTGCCACCCAGGGCTTTGGAAGTGAAGCTCCATGGGAAATATGCCTGCTGAGAGGCTAAGCCCACAAGCCCAAGGCTCCAAAGTGATGAAGCCAGAGCCAGCTCTCTGCTGATTCCCTCAAAGAGTGACACACACAATGTCTCACCTGCAGGGTCAGCGTCACGGTGAGGGTCCCAAAGAAGAGGGCCATCAGCCCGAAGCCACCAATGAGGAGAGGTCTTCGTCCTAGGCGCTCTATGACCAGGCCCTAGTCGGAGAGAGCAAAGGAGGTGGGAAACACAGTTATTTCACTTTGAGCCCAATAACAAGGGACCACGGTCCTGGGAACTAATGGCGGAAGGCTGTGGAAGACCTTGGAAGACCCTGAAAGGCCGTGGAAGGCTAGTTTCACACAGCGGGTGTGATCCAGGAGGACCACCTTATGCAGTTCCTGCAGCTGCAGCTGTGGAAGTGTCCTTGGTCTCCTCCCACTGACATTTCTGTCTGTCGCCAAGGTGGGTAAAGGCAATGACCCTAAAATCTAATGACCATAGGCAAGTGCCAGAGCCAGGCAGGCTTGGGCTGACATCCTGGCTCTACCACTTGGCAGCTGTCTGGACTTCCACTTGTGACTTCAGGTCCTCTGTGACAGGAAGATGAACACAGTCACCTCCCCCGCCCCATTCCCAAGGCATCTAAGAGGTTGAATGGGTTAAATAAGGCACTCACTGCCTGCTGATTAGTTAGGTGACTTCCCCTCCCCCTCCCCACTGTTTCACAAAGAAAGAACATCAAGGATCAGAGAGATGAAATAGCCTGGAAGAGGCCCTCCCCCTCCCCACTGTTTCACAAAGAAAGAACATCAAGGATCAGAGAGATGAAATAGCCTGGAAGAGGCCACACAGCAGAAAGTGGGAGGGTGGGGAATTGAACCCAGGGTGTTGGCAAGACTCATGATTGAGCTCAGCAGGGAGAGGGTCGGCTGGAGCAAAGGCTTGGAGGTGGGAAGATTCCCTATTGAGAGTGCCACTTCCTTTCACCCTCTCGAGGTCTTCTTTCTAATATCCCTGCCTCCCCCACCCCCCGCCCCCCCCCCCACCCACACACACACACAATCTCCATGGGAGGAAAGCCTGTAGTATTTGTTTTCTGAATCTGGCTCATTTTGTTTGACATAAATATCTAAAGTTCCATCCGTTTTCCTACAAATGCCATGATTTCGATTTTCTTTGTGGCAGAAGAATATTCCGTTGTGTGTTTGCACCCCGTTTTCTTTATCCACTCATCTCTTGGAAGTGTTCCATTTCCTGGCTACTGTGAACAGAGCAGTGGTAGACACGGGTGAGCAGGTGTCTATGGTAGGCTGACTTAGAGTCCTTTGAGGGAAGGGGATTTTCAGTGGGAGTGCGAGAGAAAAGGAGACAACAGAATTCCTGCGACAAGAAAGTGAAGGGGGCTGTTCCGAGGGGGTGAGAATCAACAAGAACAAATGATGGACGAAAATGCCCCACATCAATTGATCGATCAATCAATCAATTAAAATCATCTGTTTCGGGCAAGTGGAAGTGGTGACGCTGTGGAGGGTCGTGAAGATGGAGCCTCAGGTGACAAGAGGGACGAGGCCCAGAAGTCTTAGAGTGTCACCACAGGGACTCTGTGCTCTGATCCCCACTGGGGGCCGGAAGCTGTCTGGGAGGTGGGCCTTCTCTCCAGATGAATGAGGTCTGCAATCTAGGCATAGCAGGAACTAGGGCATGAGTGGCATCTGCCATCTGAGGAATACAGCCCTGCAGGCCAGATGACAGCTCAGCTATGGGTAGCAGCCTGGGACCAGGTCACCCAGGCATGACATTGTCTAGACAGGAGGGGCCTTCAGTGCATAGTCGGGGACTGGAGGAAGGTAGGGATACCCTGACTGGTTAGAAGGGCTTTTTTTCTGCAGACCCGGGCCTCCCAAACTTTGCCTCCTGGGAACCTGACCCAAGAGAATGGAGCAACAAAGATGTCCAGAGGGGCATGGGCCTGAAGACAGGTTGCCCTGAGCTTGAATCCTGGCTCAGCCTCTCAGCCTTCCTTGCATGAAGGATGGATGACTGAGTGACTGAACTTCCCTGAGCCTGAGTTTCCCCACCTGGGAAGTGTGGATGGTAGTATCTCTGCAGGGTAGCTGTGAGGTGAGAGGAAAGACATGCTGGGCCTGAATTCCCACCAGAGCAGAAGCTGCAGCCTGACTGACTGTTGGTCTCAGAACACCTGGGTAGCTGCTCTCGCTCCTGCCTCTAAGTGGCCCCACGGCCTTGAACATGAAGGCCAGCCCTTTCGTGACTTCATTTCCTTTTGTGCGGCCATGGGATTAGTCTAGGTGACAGGATTAGGGGATCATTTCTGAGCACCCACTGTTCCAGGTAATACATCGAGCACATTTCCAGTACCAGTCATTTAATCCCAACAAACACCCCAGGAAATGGGCCTTGTTGGTCTCGTTATACAGGTGAAAAAAACAAAAAACAAAACACACACACAAAAAAAAACAAGCTGGGACTTTGGGAACTTGGCCAAGGCACGCAGCTGGTAAGTGATACAGGGATGCCTACAGAATCTGTTCTGGTTCTGAAGATCTCAAATTTCCTGAAGTAGAAACAGGCAGAGCCCCCAGTTTGCAGCAGCCCACTGCCTCATCTTCACATCCGATCGTTGAACACATAGAACACTGAGCAATTACCAGGCCCTCTTTCCTCCCTGCCCTCCCCAGAAGTCCCCATATCACTGTTTCCCCAGAGTCCAGAAGCACCCCTGGCTGCCATGGGGCCCTTTGTGCTGATGGTGTGAGCAAAGCAGGTGTGCAGTGTGCATGGCAGAGCAGCAAAGACAGAGAAAAAAGGGGCAGTGAGCTCACTCTGTGGGAGGTGTGGAGGGGTGTGCGGGTCAGGGAAAGTCATGGAAGAAGTGAAGAGCAGAGCTTTGTGGGGAAAGAGGGTGCGGAGAGGCAATAAGGAGAGGAAAATATGGAGAAA
Organism: Peromyscus melanophrys; assembly: GCA_902168415.1. NCBI lineage: Eukaryota > Metazoa > Chordata > Mammalia > Rodentia > Cricetidae > Peromyscus > Peromyscus melanophrys. The sequence goes on from CABHPR010130747.1 coordinate 52,728, forward strand.
GGAAGACAGAAGGAGGAGAGAGGGAAGGAGGGAGGGAGGGAGAGAGAGGGAGAGAGAGAGAGAGAGAGAGAGAGAGAGAGAGAGAGAGAGAGAGAGAGAGAGAGAGAGAGAGAGAGTTCCTAGGCCTTCAAAAGCTGGACCCATCAAAGGGGAGGCATTAGTGGGGCCACAGGGTCCTGGGCATCAGGAACAGGGAGCTGGGTCCCCATGACAAGAGCAAGTCAGAACCACCCAGGATCAGAGGCCCAGAGCAGTCCTGGGATGCACCCACCAAGGCACAGAGGGAATTAGCAGAAAGACACAGAAGTGGACGGGCACTCTTCTGCTTCAAAGCACTTCTGAAAACCTGCATGCTTCCTCCTCATGAGGACTCAGTCTACAAGACCACCCATGACCTCAGCTGTAAAATAAATGCCAGAGGATCTGGGTAGAAAATACCTGGGAATGAAAACATTATCAGTTAGCTTTGGATAGGTTGGAAAATCCTCAGGATATAATTTTAAATAAAATAAATAAAGGTAAGACTAGAAAATAGAGTTACTGTATAAAACAGGAATTCTGTCCACTGACCCCAGGTCTGTGTGTGTGTGTGTGAGTGTGTGCATGTATGCATGTGGACTTGCCTGTTGAGGCCAGCAAATCACCTTTGGTCATTCCTCAGGTGTCATCCACTTTTTTTTTTTTAAATGTGAGACAGCCCCCCTGTTGGAGGCTCACTGGTTATTTTAAGCTGGCTACTCATGAATCCCCAGAGATCTATGACCCGGCCTCCCCAGTGCTGGGATTCTAAACTTGAACCTCGCTTCTTTTTATCCTGGTTCTGGGGAATGAATTCAAGTCTTCAGGCTCGCACAGCGAGCTCTTCACCAAGTGAGCTATTTCCCCAGCTCCCTGGCATTTCCTGTGCTCTATCATGGGTCATTTCCAACACCCACCCTAGCAAATTTCTGTAGCCATTTGAAATGTCACTCAATTCTAATGTATGGAAACCACTCCTGTGACTAACCATGAGAAGTCCAAGGCTAACAGAAACTCAGAGCTGGAGGATGGGGGGCTCTGTCTCCTCAGTGTCTCAGAGGAACTGATCTAGAGTCCCTGGTGACACTGAAATCGGTACAGAGGTTGCCAGAGACAAGCTTCAGTATCACACAGGGGACCAGGTCACAGTGAGGTCAGCATATTACATTGCTGTACTGATTCCGACACATGTAACAGCGGTGCTGAGGTTAGCGTGTCACAGTTAGAGATTAACGTGTCACATCGTTACTGAGAAGGCCTGACCAATATTGTGACAAGCTTCTAATAACTCAGTTAAAAACTAGGCCTCAGTTCCTCCCTCTTGAAACTGGACAGACAGTTTCTGAGAAAGCCACGAATAAAGGATGACCAATCTTCAACGTCCATGACAACAGGGACAAAGGAGATAGCTCATACTAGTCCAGAGCCAGCACCCCCCCCCCCACACACACCCCAGTATCTCAAGGTAATAACCAATTAAGGACAAAGCCTGGGACTTGTCCAGACCTTCCCCAAAATGGAAAAACTGTAACTTTAACCAGCCCCTGCTAGCACCAGCCAAGTAGAACATACTAATATGATCGCCACCCATGTAAGCCAATCATATCTGAGATGACCTAATTGTCCCTAAAACTCCCCTTAGCTATGCTTAAAAGGAACCTGTGAACTTCTCTCAGGGTCACCATTTTGCCTTTGTGTTGGATGTATGTCCCAAGTATGCTGGTACCTTTATTCTTGAGATAATAAACACTCTTGCTGATTGCATACATGGATATGAGAAGTCTTTTGTGGGACTTCTCCAGGACCTTAACAGTACTCACAGAGAGTCTCTGTGGTTACAGTGGGCTGAACCTGCCTTGTGCTGTGAATCCAGGATTAAGATGTATTACACTCAGATGTGACAATATGTTCCATTCTACACAGAGATGGACACGTGCTGTTTATTCATATTCATGTTTTCAAACATTACCAAGTGCAGGGCCCTGAACTAGATGTGAGAAAAGCTTCCTCAAGTGAGGTGAGCCAATCACAGTGTTGACATTTGAAAGTGTGCCCTCAAATACGAGCTGGCTGAGAACCAATATTTTACACCATGACCCCGATATTCGGGGCCTTTGTTGAGGAGGAGACATGCTTTCCCTGTGTCATTGAAGAAGCAGGAAGTCGAGCCAGCCTGAAGCTGGAATATGCTCCTTGCATGGAAAAGACAGAGCTCAGAAGAAGGTCTAGGAAGGCCCTGAGGAGACAGCTTTCGGAGAGACTGGATTGAGGAACACTCCCCACCCACCCACACCCACACCCAACACACTCGGTCCCACCTGGCCAGGGCACCGGTGAACTCCCTTCTCCAAGCCCTACCGAAGCTCAGCCTGTCCAAAGGTTTTAGAGTGACAGGGTATTCCTACTCTGGACTAAAGCTGCCAGGGAAGACACTAACTCAAGATGAACAGCTGCTCTTCAAGGGTACCAATGTCAGCTAGTAACCAACTGCCAGGCTTCTGGTGCTCTGAGAAGTCCCTCTGGGGACTCTGAGCTCTAAGGTCCCCTCTGCAGCCACTGTTTCTCCCACAATGTACTGGGACCTTTGAGCAGACAGCATGTTTCTGTTTAGGACTTTAAACATCAATTTTACTGAGTTACAATCATGTTCAATGAAGTGTCCTCATTTTAATTCTGCAGCTTAGCTATTCTTAACAAATTACATTTGTTTTTATTATATTTATATTAGCGATTACCTATTACCCACAACTGCAACTGAGACATGGAAATGCCCACCCCCACCAAATGTCCCCTATGTCCCTTCTCACAGCCCCAGGCAGCCCCTGATCCACTTTCCAGCACTGGCTTTAGAGTTTCATCAGTTTTAGAATTTCACACAGATCTTTGTAATGTTTTTGAGACCTATCTTGTTTGTGATACACATGAATAGTTCTTTTTCGTGCTTGAGCAGTATTCCACCGGGTGGATAGACCACAACTGTTTTCTCCATACTCCTGTTGATGGACACTGGGTCGCTTCCAGGTTTGGTCTTTCATATACAAAGCTGTTATGAACATCAGCATATGAGTCTCTGTGTAGACATAGGTTTTGTTTCTCCTGGGTAAATACTAGTGAGTGGAGTGGTGAATGAATAACTGTCAAAAACATTCTCTGGAGGAGTAACATGACTTTGAGCTCCTACCAGCAGTGTGAGAGTTCCTGTTGCTCCATTTCCTTGGCAACACTTGGAATTATCAGGATTTAAATGTTGTCTGTCCTTGTGGTGAATGACAGGATCTTATTGTGTGTTTTAACTTCCCTGATACTATTGAGAACCTTTTCCTGTGCTTTCTGACCTTTGAGACTCTTCCTTGGTAAAGATCTGTTCAAATATTTTTAGAGTGCAGTTTTTCTTGAGTTCTCAATACTCTTTACATATTCAGGACACAAGCTCCCTGTCAGACATTTATACAGTCTCCCAGCCTGTGGCTCATCTTTTCATTTTCTCAGCAATGTCTTTTAAATAGTCACAAACTTAAATTCTGATGAAGTCCAATTTATTAATTAAAAAATGGTTCATGATTGCGCATCTAATCTAAGAAACCTCTGCTTATCCCAATTTTGTAAAACTTTCTCCTATATACCCTTCCTGGTGTGTTAAATTGCTTTTCTTTGCTTTTTGGATGCCTGGTCCATTTCAAGGTGATTTTTTGCACATATCGTGATAAGAGTTTCCGGTGGACACATGGTGCGGGTAAGGCCCGACACTCTAGTACCCCGTTCTACAATTTGGTCCTCTAAGCAAAACAGCTGCCATCTTCACCAGGTCAGATGTGCCTACTTGCAAGAGTCCATCAGGATTGGCCTATGGACTGATGAGGTTCCCTGAGAGTAGGGTTGGGGTGTGGAGGGTCATGTCTGCAATCCTGCCCTATCTGTGTGTAGCCTGGGGTCTTGGGATTCTAGAGTGCACAGACTGGGGAGAGTATTGAAAAGGAACTCTGGCCGGGCGGTGGTGGCGCACGCCTTTAATCCCAGCACTCGGGAGGCAGAGCCAGGCGGATCTCTGTGAGTTCGAGGCCAGCCTGGGCTACCAAGTGAGTTCCAGGAAAGGCGCAAAGCTACACAGAGAAACCCTGTCTCGAAAAACCAAAAAAAAAAAAAAAAAAAAATATAAAAAAGAAAAGGAACTCTGTCTAGGCAGCTAAGGGAAACTGTCATCTACACTGGGTGAAGACTTTAGTTCAGCCACTCTGAACACCACCATCTGCCAGTAACCTCTCACCCATGGTCTGTAAGCAAGCCCCTCAACTCACTGGTTCCCCAGGGTGAATTTTGGCGTAGTTTGTTGTTGAGGCCTTGTAAGGATGGGGTAGATATTGTTTATGTCTCCCCAGGGAAAGAATTCTCCCCATATTTGTCAAGTGCCACTTTGATGCTGACCCTTCGTGCATCTCTATCCCCATCTCAGCCACCTCTGACTCCCTGGTCTACAACGCCTTGGCTCCAGAAGGATGGGAGCAGGGAACAGGACAGTCAGCACTGAGCTCCCATAGAGAAGTCCAGGAATATGGAAGTTTGCTTGAAGGTTTCTGTTTAAGTGACAAATGTGTACGAGAGACCCATTTATGTGTCTACAGCAAAAGCGAGTGAGTGACAAGGCATTGCTGGGGCTGTGGTCCATAAGAGGAATAAGCTAAAACAGGCTTGAGATATTTCAACTAAAATGCAAAAGCAGAGATGGGAAAGCGGGGGCAATTGGGATATTAACCCCACGGCACTTCCCTGAGGCTTCTGGGACACCGGGTGCAACATTCCTCAAGCATCCCGTCAGAAGGGCAAGCGTCAGGAGCCTGGGAATCAATATTGGGAAAGACTTAGCCTGGGATGGGCAGAGAGCAGAGTAGCTTCTAAAACCAAAATCTCACCTTCATGAAGGAATGAACTGCAAGGCAGTCATTGAAACAGTCAGATCTGCAAGTGCTAAGTAAGTACCTTGTCCAGTTCTAATTCTCAGAACTGTCCAGCTCAGAGGAGGCTGCCAGCAGCCGCTCACACCTGCAGGGAGTGGGGTGGGGCCAACACAGATGACTGGTTCTGTTTTTACCTGATGGGGTGTCTCCTCTGCTGACGTCCTCTACACTTTGTTCTCTGAACTAGGAACCAGTCTCAAATAACCAATAGCCATTGCATTAGTTTCCTTGGCAGCAGGAACAGTGCATTGCAGACAGAAGGGCTCAGACAGCAGGGATGGTCCTCATCTTTCTCAGCTGCAACTCCAAGATCAAGGTACTGGCAGAGCCTTACTCCCTGCGAGGGTACAGAAGAGGGTCTGCCTCTGCCCCACCCCTACCTTCTGAGGGTCTGCCCCAGTCCCACCTCTGCCTCCTGAGAGTCTGCCTCAGCCTCACCCCTGTCTTCTGAGGGTCTGCATCAGCCTCACCCCTGCCTTCTGAGGTCTGTCTTGGCCTTCTGCATTCTGGGATCCTTGTCATTTAGCATCCAGACTCCAGTATTCATGTGGTGGTCTCCCTGCATGTGTCTGTGTCCAAAATTTCCCTTTTTGTAAAGACATAATGAATTCGGGGGCTCAACCCACTCTAATATAACCCAATCCTAACCTAACAACACCTGCAATGACCTGTCTCTAAATGAGGTCACATTGGGAGGGACTAGGGGTTTCAGCATTTGAGTTTTAGGGAGTCATGTTACAAGTGAGAGGTCACTGAGTCTCTCCTGAGCTGAGTGTGGTCCTCAGCAATACCTGTTGGGAAGACTTGTTAGCACCACTACTACCTAAGAAGAAAGTGGGGGTCAGAAAAGCAGGTCGTCTGGCCTCAACGTTACTCAGGTTGTGACCAGCAAAGGGCCAGGAGACCGGGAGACTCATTGTGCCCTGCCCCCCGCACCTTTACGCTCTGCACGCATTAGATCCAGTATCTCATATCATGACCACAAAGAACACAGACTGTGACACTGAAATTGCAGGACCCCTGGGAAGTTTGGAAACCCTTAAAGATTTGTGTTAGTTCAACATAGCATAGTCCCAAACTGCACTGTCACAAACAGGAGCATATTACTGTGGATTCTGACCCTGACTTTAAAAAGCAGAGCCTGTGTGTGTATCCTACAGAGGCAGAGCTGGCTCCCCATGGCTCTGGGTCCACACAACCCCAGTTCCCCACAGCCCCTGACCACACCACAGTGGACGGTCATCCTCATGGATGAATGACACACCCCGGAAGTTCACCTATTTGAAACAGTTGAACCCCCCCCCCCCCCAACCAAAACAGCCTGGAAAAGCCAGCTGTTCTGAAAGATGGCAATTATTTACAGCCAGCAAGCTGCTGAGTGATGGCCGCTGCCCAAATTAACCGCAGATCAAAAGGACGAGAGAGCGTGTCTTTCCGTCTCAGTTTTATTACGCCTCAGAGCCATTTTAATAGACTGTCAAAAGTCTCAGTGAAGAGAGTGGAAAAAATAATCAGGACGCCCTTTTATTGATAGGAAATTACCCCGAAGGGTTGGGCGAAGTTGTCTGAGTGGTCCTGAAAAGCAGGTCACACAAACTTTGCAAAGAGCAGAGGACTTGCTCAATGTTGAGTTTGGGGGAGGAGAAGGAGCAGCCATGGGCTTTGATTTTTGTTTCCATGACAACTCTTTCTTGCAGAGTTAAAGCATCTTGCTGTTACTTTAACAAGCAGCTTAAACCAACTCAAAGGTAGCCGTTTATGGTTTGGGCAGCCAGAGGTCTAGAGCAGGTCTCACAGGACAAAACTCACAGCATTTGGGGTGGAGACTCTGGGGAGGAAAAGGCACTGGCTTTCCCGGTTCCCAGAAGCCTTGAGGGTCCTGTGCCCGCACTCCTTCCTCATCTTCCACGCCAGGCAGCAATGGTGCCCCTTATGCCTCACATTCTGACCTCATCTTTTGCCACTTGAAAGGTTCATTGACTGCCCAGATAAGCCTGGGTAACCTCCACAGCTCTAGGTCCTTACTCTCATCTTTGACACAATCAGACCTATGGCCTATGACTTCAGACCTATGGGTCTTTGGAATCCATTAATTTTGCCTGCCACAGATTGTAGTGGATATCTGTTCTATGAATCTGAAGCGCAGCCCTAGAGACATAGCAGGTAACTGCTCTACCTGCCTATGACCCTGAAGTACATGCCCTGGGGTGCGGCCTCCCAGCTACCCTCAAGATCTGAGAGACATGCACATAGGCCGCTCTCTTCACTCCCTCGTGGGACTTGGATGCTGGGACGGTTTGAGGTGGGAGAACAGTGTGGGACCATGTCTCACCTTTTCCAGGACCCCACAACAATTCCTCTGTTCTGTTTTGTGAGTTCTACTTTCTTAATAAATCCCTTTGCCCTTTAAGCAGACTCTGTGGATTTCTCTCTTTAACAGATGACAAGGGTTAAAAGCTGATTCTATAAATGTGCAAATCCATTCAGAGATGTATAACAATTTCCCTAAATGCAGCCTGCTGGTAAGTGGATGTCCCGGATGGGAGGTAGAGCTGTCCAGTTCTGAAGCTCAATCATGAGCGCGCGCGCGCGCGCGCGCACGCACACACACACACACACACACACACACACACACACACACACACACACAATGTCCCTGCTATGTTCTCTACAAGGATGCAAGGACATGTACCTCAACCTCACTTCAGGTGACAGGGTGTGACTCACCTGCCCACATAGAATGGTGGGCACCTGCTGAGCATGCACCATCCTCCAGACCTGCCAGTCCCTTAGTGACATTTGTTTACTCCCCAGCCTGTGCCTGTGAGTCAGGAACATGTCCTTATGTAAATGGGGAAAGTGAACCACAGAGAGTCATCTGTCTCAGGTGTCACCTCTCTCAGGAGAAGCAGAGCTGGCATGGGAACCCAGACCATCCCTGTTCTGAGTAGGAAATGGAACAGAGGCTTTGGAGGACTGATATAACCTTCATCATCAAAGCAAATTCTCATACAGACCCTTTCCTGGCTACATGGTGCACCCCATTAAAGCCACTGGATCAGTAGTAGGAGGGAAGTCATGAAAAAAAAATTGGATCTGCTGAAAAGTCAGCAGTGGGGTGGGGAAACCAGCCTGCTTGTGTTGACATCCCCCTGTTCTGTGGAGATCAGCAGGGGAGACCAAACACTCGAGCATCTTCTTCGAGGTCAGAGATGTCAGCTCATCCCTCTTTCATTTCTGAAAAACCCCACAGGTACTGTGTGTCTATAGAGTGAAGCACAGACCACACTTCCACAAGAAGACAGATGTGAGCGCTTCTTCAAGAGAAGCCACTAAGGCTCAGAGAAGTGGAGCACACAGTCCAACATCACACAGTCAGAACTAGGCTTCAGTGTGCTTTCAATGGAGACACAAAGCATGGAGACACAGAGAAGAAGAGCCTAGGTGAGTGAAGGGTCATGGAGCGTGAGTCTCCCAAATCCAGTCAGCATCCCATGACAAGGCCACCTTCATGAAGCAAGTCCTGTTAATCTCCCTGGGTGCCCACATGCCTCTTAGCCCTTGGGGCATTCTCAGGAGCCCTTGGTGACTTACAGAGAAGATGGCAGCTAGCGTCTCAATTCCACCAGTGCTCAGGGTGATGTATGGGATTTTGTCCTGAGGGATCCCAGCTTTAGAAAAGATGCTATTGGTGTAGAACCAGATCTGTAATGCAGAAAAGAATAGACAGGTCATCCAGAGACCTCAGCCTCCTCCCTAAGTTAGACGAAGGTGTGAGGATCGAGAGTGCCTCCGAGTCCAGGCTCACAGGGGAGCTGTGCTGTATGGCCATGTGTTTCCCCCCTTCTTATTCCTGTGTTCCTGGGAGTGATGTCTGCCCACCTGAGACACTGCTTCCTAGACTGCATTGCAGTTAGGAGGGTAGCAACAGAAATATGGGTGAGGGTGGTAGGAAGCTTCTTATTTTATTTTTACATCTATTTATTTATTTATTGTGGGAGTGGGGCAGTGCATATGTATCTGTGTGTGTGTCAGGGGAGGGGAAGTTAGAAAAGAGGTTGTAGGAGTCAGTTCCCTCTTTCCATCATGTGGGGCCCAGGGATTGAATGCAGGTCAGACTCGGTAGTAAGAACCTTTACTGAATGAGCCATCTCACTGGCCGCCCTCCTCTCCCTCCAGCCCCTCGTCTTCCTCCTCTTCTTTTAAAGAAACTTTGTCAAAGAAGTATGCTCTCAAGTTCATTTTATTTGATTTTGGCCTACTTTCCTTTCTGTGGTCAGGGTGGTGAATGTGATGATTGGAGCCTCAACAGCCCTCTTGGGTCATTAACTAACCTGGGATAAGCATGCTTTGTGAGAATCAAAAACTGTTTCTACCCCACAAAACATTTTACTATCACCCACTAGAAGCTGCTATGATAAATCTACCACAGTACATATGGTACAAATGATGCTCCTGAGGTTTCTGTATCTGTACACATACAGTCAGGTCCAAAGGAAACTCCTGTTCCCCAAACTCCCAAAGGCAGTCCAAATATTCAGAAATGAGCTCAACCTGGACTGTAGGAGGGTCTCTGGCTGTGAGATAAAAGCAAGCATTCCTCAGGTTGGTTCCCATCTACCAAAAGGAGTTGTTTCCCTTAACCCCCCCCCCCCCCACATAAGAGACATATGGCTACCTGAGGTACCTATTAGCATATCAAAGTCCATGCTGGCCTCCTGGCCTCAGTATCACAGGTACCTGTTACACATTTCAAAGTCCATGCTAGCATTCTGCCCTTTCCATCTCCTCCTCTACCCTTAACTCCCTCCAGCTCATGGGCTTCTCTCCCTACCAAGAGCTATGGCAGCATACAGCAGATGGCAATTAATAATTCAAGTGTCAACCCACCAGGTGAATGATTCTCTGATGGTGGAACCTCATTCAAGCAAGGCTTATGAGGCCACAGACTCCAAATATTGTTGCTTCTGTCTGTAATTTTCTCATGTGCTACTATAATTCTTCCCTAAACAGCTATGGGATTCTTCCCACAGCCTAATGGTAGTGTGTTTTCCATTATTTGGGTACATTTATTTCTGTGGATTGACAGGAAGATTATTTCTTCTTAAACTGTAATTTTGATGAATGAAAATATATTTTTTCATAGCTAGGTCCATTGTTCCAGGAAAACTAGACCCATTGTTCCATGAAAACTGCGAGAAACTTAGAAACCCGTTTTATATCATAGCTCAGGTTGACATAGGAAAATAACATTATTCTCAGCTACAAAGATAGCCTTTACACAATTAGCTGATTTAAAGCCTCAAAGTAACCTCAGATTAGACCAGGTGCCTTGAAAGGTGTCTTGCAAATGCATTATAAGATAAACCTTCCCAGAAAATGCACAAGGACAGAGTTGCCAGCTTTCTGATTTGTTGAACCACGGTTATTGGGCACAAAGCAACTTTATCACGGTGCCAGCTCCTCTCTTGCCAAGTCTGGCCAATAGCATAGACCAATGATTAACTTCCTGCACAAATTCCTCGGCAGTTAATTCTCTGCACACAAACTTCTAAGCTCAGTTTTATAATACAAGACTCAAGGTTCAGCCAGAGGATAATCTAACTTCTTAGCCCTGAGAGAAAGCTACAAGTTTCCTTTTTTTTGGTCTAAAGTTGCACACAGGATAGAAGAATATGTTTTAAGATTTGGGATGCTTTTAATGTCACTGTCCCTCAGCCTTCACTTTGCAGCCCTCACACCTGGGAACGTGATTACTCCCTCCCAGCCATGCTGGCTGCAGCATTTCCCCATCAGCCCGGCATTTCCCTCTCAAAGTAAACAATCCAAGTCTGAGAGAAACTGACACCCTTACTATTGTTACCACAAAATGTTAGTTTAAAATGTTTATTGCATTTAGAAATATAGAATATAATGCACAATTTTTCTATTTTTCGTAGACCCCCCCCATTAGGTTAGCTTTATAACTCCTCTAATATCCTTTATAGGCTATCTCCTTAGTAAGATAACAGAATGCCCAGATCTTCCTTTACAGCTGCAGCTGCCCCACTAATTAGGAAGCTGAGAGATTTATTATATGTGTGTTATCAGAATGACTTTGCTTCTTATCATTTACTTAAGAAAGGAAATGTAAATTTCAAATGAAACTTTTATTGCCTGAAGAATTTCTGTTGTATCTCTATCTATCTATCTACCTACCTATCTATCTATCTATCTATCTATCTATCTATCTATCTATCTGTCTGTCTGTCTGTCTGTCTGTCTGTCTATCTATCTATCTATCTATCTATCTCTATCTATCTCTGTCTCTATCTATCTATCTATCTATCTATCTATCTATCTATCTATCTATCTATCTATCTGTGTAAAACAAAGGGATTTGAATTCTACTTGAAAAAATAAAGAATGTGGCCATCAGAATGTGTATGAGTCTTATTCCATTTCTAAGACCCTCAGATAGAAAAAATTTTCTTAAGCCTTGCTACTCTGCAGCATTTTCTTTATAACCCTGGAGCAGCTTGGAAGCTGGTCTTTCAGACTGCAGTGCCTCCCCACAGTTCATCCTTCTTATAACCCAGATACTCTCACTATTCACTCTCTTACTCCCTCTTATTCTCTTCCTCTGCTCTGTTCTCTGTCTCTTGCTATCCCTCTATCTCCACTATTTTCTCCCACTCTCCTGATACCCTAGCCCTAGCTATACCCAGTCTCCTCCTTTCTCCCTCTGCTCTGAACTCTTCCAGATGCCTCTGGCTGTTCTCTCTCTCTCTCTCTCTCTCTCTCTCTCTCTCTCTCTCTCTCTCTCTCAAATCTACAATAAGAACCTATGGAGCAGTTGTCGGCAGTTTCTTCACGGGGGGGGGCCCTCACATACAGAAACATTGGGATGTTGGTATCTCTTGGCAGAGCCACTGATGCCCACAACTCAGGCACAACACTGGCTACCCTGCCCCAATGCTTGTGTGAGGAAGCCCTTGTTTCTAAATCTATCTCGTTACAAACAGTTGTTTGAGAAGCTATTCATTCTCCCATGTTAGGGAAAATCAGGACTCACTTGTATCCAACAGCTAGTTAGGTTTGCAGGGACAGGTAATTCTTCATAGGGTCTCCTGAACACCCAGAGACACAATTCAAATGAGTTACTTTCCTGATCCTTGGCATCAGTTGGCAGAGATGGGTTTTAATGTTCACTTGAAGCAAGCAGCCACTGCCCTGGGTTATCTGCCTCCCATTTGAGTGGGAGGGAGAGGTAGGACTTCAGGCTATCGGTATGAGCCTTGCTACCTTATTTGCAGGGCACAGAGGTCATCCCTCACTAGCCTACCAGTTCTTGTGTGTTTGAGGCTATGTATCATTCCCAACCCTCAGTGTCCCTGGATTTGTCACACAGGTTCCCTCCCCTTTGAATAGCCATGGTCCCTCAGAACCAGTCACAGCTGGATTGCAGACTTGGTTAAGAGTATTATTTATTGTCATCCCAGCTCACTGACTTTCAGTGCCACCATACTTTCTGCTTTCCACTCACAGGGAGACAGAGCTTCCAGCCCCCACCCACACTTGATATATATTTTCCCGTAGAAGCTGTTCTCCAGCTCCACATCATCTCAGCTCAGGGCCTCTCATTTGCCCCTCTGGCTTTCATGACCCTTTCCTTCCCTAGTTTCCTTTCTCCCTGCAGTGGTGCAGCTGTGGACATCCTCAGCAGGTTGAAAGTCAGTGGTGAGGGTCATTGTGCTGCCATTCTGTGTTCTTTGTAATGAGGAAGGCTGAGCCATCTTGCTGAATGCATCTAGACATCGCTAGGCGGGAGTTGCCCTTCACTCCTTGCCCCCTAGCCCCAGCCTGGAGCCTGTGAAGTCTGTAGGGGTAGCCTGTTCCATTCTGCCAGATCCATGTAGCACCCTGCCCCCACACCTCGTTT
>CABHPR010130748.1:16161-28155 GCA_902168415.1 Peromyscus melanophrys
CTTTCTTTCTTTCTTTCTTTCTTTCTTTCTTTCTTTCTTTCTTTCTTCTTTCTTTCTTTCTTTCTCCCTCTCCCCCTTCCCCCAAGACAGGGTCTCACTGTATAGCCCTGGCTGTTCTGGAACTCACTATGTAGATCAGGATGACCTTGAGCTCACAGAGATCCACCTGCCTCTGCCTCTTTTGTTGTTATACTTTTTGTTTGTTTATTCCAGACAAGATTTCCCTGTGTAGCCTTGGCTGTCCTGGAACTCACTCTGTAGATCAGGCTGACTTCATTCAGAGAACCACCTGCCTTTGCCTTCCGAATGCTGGGACTAATGGTATGCGCCACCACCGCCTGACTCTGCCTCTGCCTCTTAAGTGTTGGGATTACCTGGAGAGTTGGCTCAGAGGTTAAGAGCATGTGTTGTTGTTGCAAAGGATCCAGGTTTGATTCCCAGCACCCACATGGAGGTTTACCACTTCCGCAGGCATCAGGCAGCATGTGGTGCACAGTCATACATGCAGGCAAAACACTCATACACATAAAATTAATAATAATAATAATAATAGCATGTGCCACTACATCCAGCTTTTAAGTTTCTAATCTCAGCGTTATAATTTAGATTTAGTAGAGCTATTTAATATATTTGCAAATAACTTATAAACATCGAATATTTACTAAATTTCAGGTGCCATTGTGTATAATGATTTATGTTTCTCTTGTAGCTGTGCACATAGATGCAACTGTCTTGTAACCAAGACTGTGATAGCTATGAAGAAGAGTATGCTGCCCATTATAAATCATCTTTTAATAATATGCTAGACATGGTAGGTGAGTTGAAGAACGTCCTGCTTTCCAAAAGCTTGATAAACTATGTAAAGAACTTTAAGACCTGTTGCAATTCTGTGGTTTTTTTTCCTTAAGTATTAACAGCAAAACATGTGATCTAATGGGCATATAAATATGTGATATGTGTGCGTTTAAAAATCATACTTGGCTTGCCTTAATGATATTTTATGTCATATTTCATAATACAGAACATTGTGTAGCCATTAAAACCCATATGGTAGCAGGCTGGGGACTATAACTCAGTGGTAGAATCTTTGCCTGGAATGCTCAAGTCTATGAGTTCAATTTTCAGCATGGTAAAACCAAAATAGAATAGATGTGATAGCAACATAAAGAGAATTCTTGTAATAGATAGCAGATCAACACAGGCAATCAGTTGGCGATGGGAGGGCATAGAAAACAGAATATAAAGTAACCCCTTAAATGATACTGATGTTATCACTGGTTGAGATGTGAAGTTTTTCTTCATTGGTTTTCTTTAGAGTTAAAGGTATCATTTTTAATGCATTATGAAAAGTCACTATGGAAGATTGCAATAACTTGACCTTTATCCTTGGATGGGTATTTGGATAATTTTAGGACTAGAAATAGAATTCTAGTGATCTTAAACAAGACTAAAATTTTTGCTTTGTATTTTGACTAGTCAACCATTAGATAACATGATGGTCTTTCCATTCTTATTTGAGCTTGCTGGGCTTCTTTTGTATTATGACTTCCTAATAAAGGACAGAATCTGGCAGTGTTGGCAACCTACGCAAGGGTTTATTTTTATAGCCTCTAGGAGATGGTGAATTCTGTAGCAATTGTAATGAATAGGGAGGAATAAATAGGAGCAATAATTACCGAAGCTGGAAGAAACTTGAGAGACAAGTGAATATGAATGGAGGGAGCCCTAGGTATATCCTTCATGTGCATCATATGGCATGTGTACCATTTTCAGTTATACTGCATATTCAGAGTCAGGCTCTGATTGAAGATCTAGAGAATTATGACTGGACCCAAGGCGAGTGACTTGGTTGTACCACCAATTTTTGCAAATGTAAGATTAGTGTTTTTAAAAAGCTGTGGACTTTGGACTAGATAGATGGATCAGTGGTTAAGAGCACTGTCTGCTCTTTCAGAGGACTTCGGTTCACTTCCTAGCACCCAAATGGCATCTCACAAACTATCTATAACTCCAGTTCCAGGGGATTGGATACCCTCTCTGGCCCTTATGGGCACCAGGCGTACACATGGTACACAGACATATATGTAGGCAAAGCACCCAGATACATAACATAATTTTTTAAAGTAATGAATAAATGTTTTTAAATTGTATCACCTGATTTTCCTAGTCTTTATCTTCAGCCCATACTTTAGAAATTGGACTCCCCACATCTGAAGGAAGTGATATGTAGAATGTATGATGCTTTACAATATCTTTTCTGATGCTCAGATAAGAGTAAATAAAAATAGAATTACTCTTGGTATTCAGGTACCGATGCTCACTGTGATAGCAGTTGTCTGTAAGAAATTCAGGTTATAGCTAGCTTCCCATAATCTGTCAATAAAGACTACTAGCTTTTGATTTATGCTTTACAAGGAAAGCCATCTGATGGGTAGGTAGCCTACTGCACTGAAAATGCAAGATGTTAATCTTTAACTTCACAAGTATTCATGAAAAGCTGTGCTAGTTACTCAGTTTCAGGACTTTCTTCCCAAATGCTGCCAGTTAGGCCAAGAAAGGCTCTGAAAATAGGAAGGGTAAGCAGGTGCTCATGATAACAAAACCTTGCTTGAGCTCATTTTTTAATTGCCATGCAGTAAAATTATGTTATCAAGAAGCCAATCTAGCCTGTTGTGGTCACACCTGTAATACCAGCACTCAGGAGGTTGAGATGGGAGGCTAGTCTGAGATACATATGACTTGTATATTGAGACCATCTCAAAACAGAAAGATGGGGTGGGTGGGAGAAAACAATGACAAGAAAGCTTGCCACTAAGCTTGACAACTTGAGTTGGAGCCCCAGGACTCACATGGTGGAAGGAAAGAACCAGTTCTCACAGGTGGTCCTCTGACCTCCATATGCACAACGCATCACATGTGCAACCCCCTCCAGGCACAGTAAACAAATGTAATAAAGCAAACACAGCCCACACAGCCCAATAGTACTCTATTGGTTTCCCTCATTGATGATAAAATGCTACAGTTAGAATAATGACATTGTCATCACCAGCAGATCTCACTCAGGGTCCTCTAGTTAGGCTTGTATGTTTGTATTTCATTCTATATAATTCATTATGTATAGTTTTTTGGCTTGTGGTACTGAGGATGGAACCTAGATCCTCATGCATGCTAGACAAGCACTCTATCACTGAGCAACACCCCAAAACTGCATGTTTTTTTAATCCATCACTGTAGTCAATATATTTACTATTTCTGGGCAGGTGAGATGAATCAGTGAGTAAAGGTGTTTGCCATCTAAGCCTGATGACCTAAGGTTGATGTCTGGAACCCACATGAAAGTGGAAGGAGAGAATGACTCCAGAGTTGTTCTCTGACCACCACATGTAGCAGGCACCATGGTGTGTGTGTGCACTTACACACAGTTGTAATACGTTTTTTTAAGAAGCCTTTAATATTCCCAATACTACAAAGATCCCACCTGTTGTTCTTTTAAAATAATTAGCAACCCCCCACACTCACTGTGACCTGTAGCTGTGGTTTCTTTCTTTCTGTTGCTATGTAGTTTCCCTGGTGTTTTGTTTTGTTTTTTTTGTACCAGAGTTTTAGCCATTCACCTGATTATATATAGTTAGGCCTAAGCTGTTTTGAGTATTGATATACAAGTGTTTATATGAACGATAACTTTTCATTTCTTTGGGATAAATGCCCAAGAGTACAGTTGCTGGGTCATGTGATAATTAATGTTTAGTTTTATTAGAAACTGCCAAATTGTTTTCTAGAGTAACTGTTATTTTATAGTCCCGCCAACAATGTCTGAGAGATCCAGTTTCTCTGTATTTTTGCCAGCATTTGGTGTCACCACTATTTTATTTTGGCCATTTTGATAGGTCAGTGATGTATTTCAGTTGCATTTCCCTGGTGGCTGATGGTGTTGAACATCCTTCTGTGTGTTCATTTACAGTCTGTCTGTACTTGGTGTTTGTGTGTGTATGTGTACGTGTGTGTGTGTGTGTGTGTGTGTGTGTGTGTGTGTGTGTGTGTGTACACAATGTGTGTGTATGTATATACATGTAAATTCATGTGTGCAGATGAATGCACCCATAGAAGCCAGAGTAGGATGTCAAGAGTCTTCCTTAGTTGTTCTTTATTTATTTTTTTTGAGACAGGGTCTGTCACTGAACCCAAAGCTCACCATTTCAGCTAGGTTGGCTGGCCAACAAGCTATGGTATCCACCTGTCTGCCCCACAATGCTGGGGTTACTGAATTTCGTGACCATGCCCAGCTTTTACATACATGCTGGGGAATTGAATCTGGGGCCTCCAGTTTATACAACAAGTATTCTTTCACCCACTGAGCCATCTCCCCAGCTCCTCTTGTTCATTTGGAAGTTTGATTTTGTTGCTCTTGCGTTTGGAGCTAACAAGTTCTTGTCAAATACCTGGTACACAAACATTTTCTCCCAGTCTGTATTTTGTCTTTTTTTTTTTTTTTGCAGTCTTTTAAGAGAATAAGATTTAATTCTGATTAGGTCCATTTTACCATTGTTTTCCTTTTCTTGATTTATTTATTTTATGTGTATGCATGTGTAGCTTGCATGTATGTCTGTATCATGTGCGTTCTGGAAGCTCTGAAGTTATGAAAGTTATGGACTGGTTCTGAAGTTATGGACAGTTGTTAACTGCCACGTGAGTGCTATGAATTGAACTTGGGTCCTTTATAAGAACAAGTGCTCTTAACTACTGAGCCATCCCTCCAGCCCACACTGTTTCCTTCTAGTGTCAATTCTAAGAACTGCTTCCATAGCCTAGAACCTGAAGATTTTCTTTTTTTTTTTAAATGGAAGTTTCATAGTTTTACACTTTATGCTTTTGTAAAGTGAAGGTTAGGTTTACTTGCCTGGTTTTTACATATTGGTGCTCAGTTGTTGCAGAGACTTCCTCTGTGGGATTGTATTTGTACCTTTGTCAACTACCAGTTTTGAATTATTTATGTGAGTTCATTTCTAAGTTCTTCCCTGTCTATACCTCACCAGTAGACTTCTTGTGCCTTGCAGAATGATAGTGGGCTATCATTTTACCTTAGCGAGCTGTAATGCTTCTGTAAATGATTTTCTTGGGGCTGGAGAGATGGTGTTCTTATTGATTTTGAAGAGGAGTGGAGTTTGGTTCCCATTACGCACAACAGGCAGCTCACACCTATAATTCTAGTTCTAAGAGATCTGATGCCTCTGGACTCCCATGGCACCTGCACCCATGTATGCACACTTCCCCCATGAATACACACAACTAAAACTAAATCTTTAAAGGAGATTTTCTTTGGCAACACTTTGGTGATTTTGAGATATAATTTGAATGGGAAAATACAGGATAAGTACTTGCTTTCTCCCTTTAATATTTACTTGTCTAGAGAATAATGAGTTGATTCCTTCCATTCACCAATAATGGCTTTGTAAGTATTATGAACTAATAGATTTTAAACATATTTGATATATTTTAATTCACGCTAGCTGTTGCTCCTATTATTGATACACAAATACTCATGTTGCCAGGAGTTTTTTCTGATTGGCTTCTGAGTCCATTTGGCACAACTCCTGTGACCTTTGACTGTCTCTTTGTTTGTAGGCCCAAGATCTCCCAGGCTCTTCTTAGACATTTCCTGCCCCAGACTTGGAAGCATGCATTTCTCTGAGGAACATGATTTCTTTTCATGAGAAATGATAGCAGCTCCAATTTGGATGTTAGCAACCCAGCTTTCCTTAACACTCAGTATTTTTGTAAACATATAAATGTATTGTTTACATGTAATACATATATGAAAGAGAAAAATCATGAGTGTATAGCTATATTTCCAGTTCACGTGTTAAAATGGTTTTGGCTAGAAATTATATCTGTATGTCTTTTAAAAATATTTATTTTTATGTACATGACTGTTTTTTGCCTACATATATGTCTGTGCACAACATACCTGTTGCCCACAGAGGCCAGAAGAGAATGTTGTATACTCTGGAACAGGAATTATAGACGGTTGTAAACAGCCATGTGGGTGCTGGGAATCAAACCTGGGTCCTCTGGAAGAGCATTCAGTGCTCTTAACTGATAAACCATCTCTGCAGTCTCTATGTTTGTATATTTTATGCAGAAAACCTTGCTCTTGATGCCTAATGAGTAACTTAACTACTTATTCTATAGGTAAATATTTTAGAGCTGATTCTTTGTTTTCATAACAAAAATACCCTGCTAATAAATCCTGTGGGAGCAATGATAAAATACTCTCTCATTTAGAAGCATTTATAAGAATTATATCTATGCCTGTTTTAATTGTACATTATATTAATTTATAGATACAGCCCACGCTTGATGGAAAGAATTCTTCAGATGGCCGAAGGTATTGATATTGGGGAGATGCCGTCATATGATCTGATGCTGCCCAAACCTTCCAAAGGCCAAAAACGCTACCTTTCAGTCTACGATGGTGAGTATAACTTGTTTCTGGGAGGTGGGATTTGAAGAAGTGTGGCTTCTTAAAATGATATGAGTGTGGCATGTGGCTTCAAATAACACTGGTAGCATTGGATTCTGTGCAAAGATAAATGATTTTTGTGTTTTGTTTTGTTTTTATTTTGTTTTTGAGACAGAGTCTCTCTGTGTAGCCCTGGCTGTCCTGGAACCCACTTGGTAGACTAGGGTGGCCTTGAGTTCACAGATATCCACCTGCCTCTGCCTCCCAAGTGCTGGGATTAAAGGTGTATGCCTTTCTTCCTGGCCTAGATAAGTAATTTCTAACTTACATACAATTTTTCGAGTATTCTAAAAAGAACTGAAAGTACAAAGTCCCACTATAATGCTATCCTTGAAGTCTATGCCATGGAACCTTCCTCTAAATAGAAGAGTCTCATTCTGAGATCATCTGAGCATCTGAGTAATTAGATATTCTTGGATAGGTCCAGATGGACCAGCTTTCTCCTGAGGAATGCTATAGGGAAGAAGCACTAGTTTCTGGCATAGCTTTAGTAGTAGATGTCTGTGGCTTCAAATGTGGTGTCCCCCATTAATCATTAGTTCCAGTTGTTATCTGTTCTAGAAATCAAGGCAACAGCCTTTTGTGCAAGAAAAGTCAGAACTAAGGTTTTGGTAGAAAACTGTTTATTTTGATACTATAGTTACAACTGTGTAAATCACTATCATAGAGTCACTCACCTCTGTCACAAAAGAGAAAGGTTTAGTAAGTGCCTCTGGTCCTCTAGCATTTCTGTTTCGTTAGAGTCATCTGTAGTTCTTCTGGGAACTTTGGAGCACAGGTGGTAAGAGATTGTCCTAGCACATCCTTTCCGTAGAGGTGAAGAGTTCATTTCACTCGTGCTTTAGCTCACTTGTAATTTCATCTCCTAGTCACGCACGGCAGCAGCCTGCATACTTGATTTGATGAACTGGTTCCTATTAAGAGCCTTTCCTTATGCATGGGGGGAGAGGGAGCGTCTCCCCTTATGGTTGAGTCTTATGGTGATATGAATCCCTTCACCCAAGTGACTGGGACAGACCTTGTACCAACAGTGCAGCTTTCAGATAATGCAGTTGGTGCTATTTTCCTGCTTGGTTCTTTTGAAATATTCCCATTTTAATGAATTGTAAATTTCACTCATTCTATAGGTCAAAATCCTCCTAAAAAGCAAGCTGGTTCCAAATTCCATGTGAGACCTCGTTTTGAGCCTGTACATTTTGTAGCTAGTAGTTCAAAAGCTGAAAGACAGGAAGATCCTTATGGCCCTCAAACAAAAGAGGTAAATGGACGAACACATTTTGTCAACATGCCAAGAAACTTCTACCAAGATTATACTCAAGACTCTTTCAATATACAAGATGGGAATTCTCGGTATTGTAATTCATCGGGATTTATTTTCACAAAAGAGCAGCCTATAAAATCCAACATGTATTTTGACAATGGGAACCCTGCCCCAAGCAGCACATCCCAGCAGGTAAACTGTCAGCCACCTCCAGAGCCTTCTCCTTCACAGATGTTTCCTGAGTCAGTGGTTGCTGAAAAACAGTATTTTATTGAAAAGTTAACAGCAACTATCTGGAAGAACCTTTCTAATCCAGAGATGACTTCTGGATCTGATAAAATTAATTATACCTATATGTTAACTCGTTGTATTCAGGCATGTAAGACAAATCCTGAGTATATATATGCTCCTTTAAAAGAAATTCCTCCTGCCGACATCCCCAAAAATAAAAAACTTCTCACAGATGGTTATGCTTGTGAAGTTAGATGCCAAAATATCTATCTAACTACAGGTTATGCAGGGAGCAAGAATGGGTCCAGGGATCGAGCTACTGAGCTAGCTGTAAAACTCTTACAGAAGCGGATTGAGGTTAGAGTTGTCCGGCGGAAATTCAAGCATATAATTGGAGAGGACCTTGTAGTATGTCAGATTGGCATGCTTTCGTATGAATTTCCCCCAGCTCTGAAACCACCAGAAGACCTGGTAGTACTGGGAAAGGATGCTTCGGGGCAGCCTATTTTTAATAGTTCGGCCAAACACTGGACCAATTTTGTCATTACAGAAAATGCAAACGATGCAATTGGCATCCTTAACAATTCTGCCTCGTTCAACAAAATGTCAATTGAGTACAAATATGAGATGATGCCAAATCGCACATGGCGGTGTCGAGTATTCCTACAAGATCACTGCTTAGCTGAAGGTTTTGGAACCAAGAAAACAAGTAAACATGCAGCTGCTGATGAGGCTTTGAAGGTTCTTCAAAAAACACAACCCACTTACCCATCTGTCAAAAGTTCCCAGTGCCACTCAGGCTCTTCACCCAGAGGATCTGGGAAGAAGAAAGATATAAAAGATGTTGTAGTTTATGAGAATTCTTCCAATCCTGTGTGCACATTGAATGATACGGCTCAGTTTAACCGAATGACAGTTGAATATGTCTATGAAAGGATGACAGGTCTCCGCTGGAAATGCAAAGTGATTCTAGAAAGTGAAGTCATTGCAGAAGCAGTTGGGGTGAAGAAAAGTGTCAAATATGAAGCTGCTGGAGAAGCTGTGAAAACCCTCAAAAAGACCCAGCCAACTGTCATTAACAACTTGAAGAAAGGGACTGTTGAAGATGTGATTTCAAGAAATGAAATTCAGGGCCGCTCAGCAGAAGAAGCTTACAAACAGCAAATCAAAGAAGATAACATAGGAAACCAACTGCTGAGAAAGATGGGTTGGACGGGTGGTGGTTTAGGTAAATCTGGTGAGGGCATACGGGAGCCTATCTCAGTCAAAGAGCAGCATAAGCGAGAAGGGCTTGGACTAGATGTAGAGAGGGTCAATAAAATTGCTAAGAGAGATATAGAACAGATCATCAGAAACTATGCCCGCTCTGAGAGCCACTCAGATTTGACCTTCTCCACAGAGCTGACCAATGATGAACGGAAGCAAATCCATCAGATTGCTCAGAAGTATGGCCTGAAGAGTAAGTCTCATGGGGTAGGCCATGATAGGTACCTGGTGGTAGGTAGAAAACGGCGGAAGGAAGACCTACTAGATCAACTCAAACAGGAAGGCCAAGTGGGACATTATGAGCTTGTCATGCCCCAAGCAAATTAAGATTTTACTAAGTTATCTTGTAAATGTCACGTGAGGCAGAGCTACAAATAAAAAAAAAGCCACATATTCTGGTTGATGAGTATTCATTCTTAAAATGTTTCACCTTGTTCGTTTCATATAGTGCTTTATTAGGTATTGGAACCTGGAGAGAACTCTGTCCACTTGTATTAGCTTAACCCAGCAGATGATATTGTTTGTGCAGTTACTGTTTGTGTCTTTCATATTGTTCTGTCCCTCAGATTTTAGTAGTTTGCACAAGCAAAATCACCCATCTAAGTGCAATTTCACTCTGAGGAAAATAATTCATGTTATAAAGGGCATAGCACCGCACTCTGCAACAATATGTAAAGTCAATGGTGACTCTAATTAAACTGCAGCTAATTCCAGATTCACTTAAAATGTCAGGCCATTTTGTATTACCAATTTTCATCTTTGTGTGGAGCCAGTTAGAGAACATTTAACAATGAATTGTGCTGTACATGTAAATGTCCTTACCAACTACTAAATGATGTAAAACTTTCTTAAAAGTAATTTTAGTGTGTGTTTATTTATAACTTCTGCCCTGTGATTTCCAGGATATTGGCAGTGATTTACTGTATCTTGTGATAGATGACTTTTAACAAATTCTAGTCTTCATGCTGAGAGAGCACTACTTGAGAGAGATGTCAAAAAGTTTCCAAAAAGCCTTGATTCAGTAAGAAGAAAGGAAGCTTGAACTGTTTGTTCTTGGTGCCTTGCAGAGAGACTCAGAGCAACTCTCCATTGTAGCTTTCACACGGTCTGTGCGCCACATCCAAGGCAACCACAGCTGTGGTAGAGCCTGGTAAAAGACTGAAGATACACTGGTGCTTTGATGAAAGGTCGGTTGGCTGGTCCCTCTCTCAAAAAGCTTATTACGCCCCAAAGCCAACTTTGTAACATACTTAAAACTGCTATTTTCGCTTATTTCTGGAATGTAAAAATGTATAAATATAAAAGAGTTAGTGTATGCTTCCTGAATAAAAAGGAGCCAAAGGTGATCAAAATGGTGGTGTGCTTCTTTCTGGAGAGCAGCCTAGTGGCAGCACTTTGGGTCTTTAGACAAAGGAACTAGTGTCTGCACAAAATATTTCAGTCAGAGCACACATGGATAAATGTAATGATTTAGCAAATGGGAGCAGAATCTGTCACTCATCACATTTTTTGTTTACTTTGTGGTTTGTTTTTTTCTTGTATGCCAGCATTCTGGCTTATCAAATCTTTGGCTGTTTATTTTTATGTGGTTTTATTTTATCTCAGATGAATCAAGTAAAACCTAGCAATAGGACAAATGAATATTAAAATTGATAGTTAAACAACTCCAGAGAAATGATGGTAAGGACTCTTAGGTTGTTTGCAATGTCCTTTAAAAAAGGATTTCTTTTTTTATTATGTGTGTGTATGTGGAGTTACATGTATGAGTGCATCTGCCTATGGAGGCCAGAGGTGTCAGATGGAGCCGGCAAAACAGGCACTTGTGAGCCTCCTGACGTGGGTGCTGGGAACTGAACTCTGCTCCTCTGGAAAAACAGTATGTGCTCTTAACTGCTAAGCCAGCTCTTCAGCGCCCATTTGCAGGATCCATGTTTGGCTTGTAACTGGCCCACAATACATGGTAAATCCCTTTTTGCCTCCCTACTCCTTTTTCTTTTTTATGCTAAGAAGCGAGAGTAAAATGTGTATTTAAAAATATAGATTAGCTTTTATACGTGGACAGCTTAACTTACATGTGCCTGCATTGGGTAGCACAGTACAGCATCAGCTTTCCACTCTTTTTCCATACCATAGTGTATATACTTTATTAGTTTTGGTAGAAGAGGTGTACATTTTATTTTGGTATATAATACTTTAGCAAAAACAGAGAACTAGGGTAGAACCTTCATTGATTTTGTGATTATAAACTATTTTTTTACCTGCAAAATTTACTCCCGTCTTGGAAAGTTATGGTTCAGGTAGTTAGAACACTGTCTTTGGTGCTCTTGGTGACAAAAGATGGTTTTCAGAGATTATGATATTTGAAAACTTGGTTTGCTTCTCTCTTTACATGTCTTCCTCTCAAAATGTTTTTTTTTTTGTTTGTTTTGTTTTGGAGGAAAATGGTAGGAAATCAGAAGTCATATTTGTTTATAAAAGCATCATGGAACAGATTAGTTACACTTAAGGATCTGTGATAATTAGGTAAAGTATATAGGAATTGGGTTCCTGATTTTGGTGGGCCAGGTAACTTGGTAGAGCAGCTTTAGTATTAATGTGGAATTAAGGCAGAGTCACTAACTGCCTGAGAATAATGTGGAGAAACCAGGTTGACAGGAGTGAGCTGCTGACAACCTTGCTGTTCCAGTTTCCAGTTTTCCCCTTATTTTGTCCTTGC